>CAUYRT010018997.1:0-73877 GCA_963574885.1 Lepilemur ruficaudatus
TAAATGGCCAACTAAAAATATATAGAAAAAATTAGCCGGGCATGGTGGCGTGTGCCTGTAGTCTCAGCTACTCGGGAGGCTGAGGCAGGAGGATTGCTTGAGCCCAGGAGTTTGAGGTTGCTGTGAGCTAGGCTGATGCCACGGCACTCTAGTCTGGGCAACACAGTGAGACTCTGTCTCAAAAAAAAAAAAAAAAAGAAAGAAAAGAAAAGACAAGAAAAAAAAAGAAAAGGAAATGAAAGGAAAGGAAAGGAAAGAAAAGAAAAGAAAAGAAAAGAAAAGAAAAGAAAAGAAAAGAAAAGAAAAGAAAAGAAAAGAAAAGAAAAGAAAAAGAATATAAAACCTAAAATCCCAATCTCCCAATTCCCTGGCTTGATATTCTTCTACTTGGCCACGCTGCTAGTGGCCATGATCTGAAACCACATCCAATGTAATGAATACTTAGTTTCCTATTTTCATTGAGTTTTTTTCCCCTATGATCCTCCAAGAAAATAATCTGGAAGATTTTAGCTAAGTTGAATTTGATAATATATAAAATTATGTTTATTTCACTCAGCCTTGTAGACAGCTTAAACTGCTATTTTGAAAAAGCTAAATATTGGCCATTTTGTTTCACAATATCTCTGTTGATCCCACTGCCCAAGCATGAAGTCATGAGGCATTCTAGAAAATCAGAGTGCTTATTATTAGTAATTATTCAGAGTGTAATCTAAAGGAAGGGACACTGTGGAGAGAAAAACTCATATCTAGACTCTGATCTCTGATAGAAAGCCACCAACTAGTGTGATATCACTAAATAAATAGAGAAGAACAGGCACCACATGTACTCGCCATCAAACTGGCACTCACTGATCAACAACACTAAGGTGCTCACACAGTAGTAATCTTCTTTAGGGGTAGGGGATTTGGGGGTGGGTAAACTCACAAGTAATGGACACGGTGACCATTGTAGAGGGGGAAGGGCACATCTCAAATCACGGTTGGGATGTGGCAAAGTCATAACATGTAACCAAAATGTTTGTACTCCCATAATTTCCTGAAATAAAAAAAGAAAAAAGTTGTTCAAGACCAAATATTTCCAGGAGATGGCAGTATAAGGCAGCTCTGGATTCAAAGGAACTGAAAAAAATGAAAAGGAAAAAGCTATAACTTCATTGCATGGGAGTAGTTTTAAGACAAAATAATGCCACTAAAACCTCTATAAAAACAACAGGCACTGATATGACAAGTTCACATAGGTCGTCAACATGGGATTTATCAGGCAATGGCCACACAGCATTTTAAAGGACATAGTGAAATTAAATACATCCTGAAAACTTAGTTCTAAATATTCGTAAATCAATATTGTATGTGGTTAACAGTGAGATGACTTACATTTTCAAAGGAAGGCTCTAAGCATATTATGTGCGGGTAGACTTGCACAGAGTTTATAATGACATCTACCTTTTATTGATTGTCTGACATATAGCAGGCACTGTGTGCTAAACACTTACATACATAAATTATTTAATTTAATCTCCAGCCTATGAAGCGACTACCATTATCCCAATTTTATAAAGGAGGAAACTGAGATTTAGAGAGTTTAAGTTTCCCAGCAGTCAATATTTATACGTAAGATACAAAGTCCCATTTAACACTTCTTTATTTTGCTTCATAATTTTAGACCTCTTCCCTTGGTAGTTTTGTCCTTGATTCTTAATTATTTGAAAGTATATTTACTTAAAGTGTAATAGAGATGGCATAGGGTTTCACAGCATTGCCTGCCAAGAGAAAGCTCTCTTCTTCATTCTCTGATTAAAGGAAAAACAACTCTGAACTACCAAACTCACCAATTAACAATGGCATTTTTTTCCCTGGGTTTCAATCCATTTATGTTTTACCTTTCTCTGACCTGGGCTCCTGGCTTTCCAATCTGATTGGCAGGCTGATTGACAGAGGTAAAAAAGCAAATGCAACCTCTGTGTGCAAACACTGGGTTTGCTCTTTGTCAACACACATAGTCGGCTCTAAATGTAGTATTCCTAGTATCAACCTGCACCACACAATTAGCTCTATTTATTGAACCAAATCTTAGACTCCTCCTCACTTTGTATAGATCCTGGTGAACAGAATCATGGTATTCAACATATAGAAAGCTGCACACATATCTCTTTCACTGACTTTGCCATTTCCCCCTCTTTATCCTGCTTCTATAGTTAGAAGTTCAAAAAAAAATGATATCAGACCTTACCAGAAGTCTTTTGGCTGCCTAGCGGGCCTCACTGGGTAGCATTTATACTGATAGTTATCATAGTCTAAGATCTGGCAGTCAGCCTTTTAAGGTCAAATGTTCAATCCTGTCTGTATTCAAAAGCTGGTAGTCTCCAAAGAGCTAACTTACACTCACCACCTTCCGCAAAGACTTGCATCTAAATCAGAATGGTGGCTCATTATCATATAATGATGGCTGTTTAGGTGGGAAAAGCCTAGTAAGTGTTCATAACACAGGTGTAGAAAGATTTCTCACACAGAGATTGAGATATAAAAGTAAAAAGTTTATTTTACCCTTTAGAAGGTCAGAGAGAATGTGTGTGTGTGAGAGAGAGAGAGAGAGAGAGAGAGAGAGGGAGAGAGACGGAGAGACAGAGAGTATGGAGTGTGGCATCCCAAAGAAAGAGAAGAGAAATGCCAGCAGCAAGGCCATGTGGCTTGCTGCTTTTATGGGATCCAAGAGAAAAATAGTAATTGTTGTGGAGTAATTAGCAGGCAGTCACAAGACCATTAAGTTGTCTTCTTGCTTGTTTCTTCTGTTCCCAGAGACTTGGTTATCTCTGAGATGTAGTCAGGCTTATCACAGGGGATGTGATTTTTGCCCTTGAGATACGGTTTTGGGCAGGAAATGAAGGCCTGGAGTTTACCCGCCTGCTTTCTGATCTGGGAGCTTCTCAGGAACACCTTTAGGCTATGGAAACATTTAGGTGAATGTAAAGAGAAAGATTTACATTTCCCTTTGGCTCTTTTCCGATTTGTGAAAAGAGTCCCAGCAGTTTGCCTGCTAGCAGAGGGAATGGAGAGAGAGCTCATAGGACTAATCTTTAGCTGTCATTAGAAAATTATGGGATTAGACATTTTCCTGTTATTTCAGCAAGGCCACCCTTACAATGGCTACAGTTGTCAAAAGGATCATAATCACCCATCCTCTGACTAGCCCATTCTCTCCCAGTCACTTACATGGAAAGTCAGAACATAATCAGAAGTTAACCTGGTAAGCACAGACATAGAACAAGTGGAGTGAGCGGCATGATTTAACTGGTTAATAACATCAAACTCTGGTTCTACTTACTATTAAAGCTATGAGACTTTGGGCAAGCTACTTAACCTCTTGGTACTTGAGTTCCCTACTCCATAAAATGTGGATAACAAAGTGCCTACTACTTTGTGGGATTGCTATTAAGATTAAATTAGTTAATAAATGCAAGTGCTCAGACCAATGCCTGGAACATACGAACTGCTTTAAAGTGTTAGCTATCATTATTTTTTTATCTAATGCACCCATTCACATAGCAGAAATACCCTGAATTCATTCCCTTGTACTTCTCTGACCAGTCATTTATAGACTCTTTCTTGTGTATCTTTTTATTTTATCAACGTCCCTGATTTTTACTAACATCGGTGTGTGGATGATGCCCAAATCTATATCTCTATCCCTGGTAGCTCTTCTGAGTTTCATACTTGTATATTCAACAGCCAACTGGGCAGCATCACCTAGACTGGTATTTACCAAAATTTTTTATGGCATGGCACACATAGAAAACAGAAATAATTATACAACACTAGGGTTAGTGGATGAGGCTGTGCACAGCCTGAGGTGTGCAGCCTGTACAGCTGGGGACTCTAGCTGCTCCAGAAAAAAGCCCAACCATCCTGACAGCTGAAGGGATCAATGTCTTCTTATCTAGTATCCCATTTGGGTCAGACAAAGCTCTGACCCAGGTATCTCCCCACGCACCTCACACTCAACATGTTCAACATGAAGTGAGATCCTCTACCTAAATACCCTATCTACCCAGATATTCAAGGCAGAAACTGGAACATTTTTCAGATCCCTCCCTCTTCCTAACTTCCCATATTTAGTCACTAAATTCTGTCTGTTTTACCTACCAAATTTTTCTGATCTCTGAGCCCTCCTCTCTGTCTATCATGGCACTAGTTTCATCCCTGATGACATTTATTGTAATAGCTTCCTAACCTATTGTCTTGCCCCACTCCATCCTCTGCCTTAAATCCATCTTTTACATAACTTCCGTGATGATTCAA
This sequence comes from Lepilemur ruficaudatus, assembly GCA_963574885.1. Taxonomy (NCBI): domain Eukaryota; kingdom Metazoa; phylum Chordata; class Mammalia; order Primates; family Lepilemuridae; genus Lepilemur; species Lepilemur ruficaudatus. The sequence continues at coordinate 4,297 of CAUYRT010018997.1, forward strand.
AATACAAATCTCACCGTATCATTCCTCTGCTTAAAATTCTTCAGTGGCTGCCCATAGTTTAGAGTTGGTTCTAAAACTTTTTCTGAAGTACCATGCAAGAAAACAGAAATCCCCTAGAAAAACCCTGAAAGGGAGTAAGTATGGTGACAAAAACTACAAGTTTGAAAATTCTTCAAAGTCTTATGTTTTATCTTAAACTTGTTCACTGGCAATTTTGAATTCTCAACTATATATTTTTAAATATGGAAATAATATTTCATATTATATACCATCAAGTTAAAATTGGTGCCTCAAAAAGATGCACCATGCTTGTCCTGTGCCTTGGCACACTTAGTACATCTTGAAAAACACCAGTGTGAGTATTCCAAAGGATAAAGTACAAACTCCATAGTCAGGCCTCCAGAACCTGCTTGTCTATTCATCCTCCTGTGTTTTGCTCCAGTAGCACTGACTCAAGTGGTAGTTCCATGACTACACCATGCTATTTTTGAACTTTTTAATGAGAAACTCTCCATCTGCTCCTTCTCACACCCCTTTTATTCAGTTACATCGATGACTCTAACTTTTCCTTTAAAATCCAGGGCACATATCTCATCTGTAACATGCTTCAGAGATCTTCTCTTGCCACATCCCAGGCTGGGTTAGATAGTCTTTCTCTGTCCTCCTACAGAGCTGTGGGCTTAGATTGATCTTAACACTTAATTCACAGCATTGACATTCTCTTTTAGTTTTTTACAATCCCTACTAAAATATAAGCTCCTCAAAAAGAGATTCTGTGTATAAATCACCTACTAAGTGATTAATAATTTTTTTAATGCAGCTGGCTTCTGATATTTTTAGGCTTCCATCACGGACCAATCCTCCCTTTGATTAACAAATTCTTTCCATAGATATAATATTGTCAATCACTTTATTACCAAGACTAATTTTAAAACACAGTTGTACCTCTCTGATCCATTATGTTTTTATTGCATACTATACCTCTTTGAAAAAAACTTCTGAATTATCTGGAGACATGTTCTGTAGTCCACAAACATCATTCCCTTTCTACTACATACTGATTATTTTTGATCAGAGTTATTTATGTGATGGTCTTAGTATAAAAAGAAAGAAAAAAATCACAGACAACTAAGAGAAATACTGAATAAAGACATATCAGACAATGGCAGAGGAGAAAAGTAAAGATAGAAATTTAGGAATATCAGACTAAAACTAGTTCTATCGGTGAATGGGCTTATTTCTTATACACTAGACATTTTCTGGTGATCTATCTTGTTTAACTATCATTTCAAAAAGAGATACTTCTATACACATGTCAAGCTCAAGCTGTAAAGAGATTTCTATATAAACAATTGATTATTGTAATGTATTTGTCCACCTATTATACTGTTAAGACTTGATTCATCTAAGCTTCATATTTAAATAAAGAATGATGATGATGACGATGTTTATACACCAGGAACTCTAGAGCTGTTTGTTTCTTTACCAGTTTAAATTTCTCTTCTGCACTTTAGTTTTATCTCATCTTTTAGCTTCATCTTTTAGTTGTTTGGCATGTTTGTGATATGGAATGAATTAAAACCATAGCTCCTCTATCCTTTTGTATCTTTGAATGCTAATCTCTCTCAAATGTCATTTATATGAAAGATATCTTGAAAATAAATCTGCATTGTGGTCCATAATGGAATAATAATCTGCTAATTTTAAGGTATTTCAAGTTATAATTTTATCCACAGAAGCAGGATCTTTTTTCATTCATAGTAGCATGCTGTGGAATGTCATTAAATTCATTCTCTTGCCCCTGTAGGCAATAGTTGGGAGAAATGGTCCCAGCTCAGCAGGACTCCTCAGTTTCTGGGGTATGTTACAAGCTACATTTTCAAAGCTGGCTGGGTAATAAGATTGCTGGCACATTTGTTGAATTGTAAATGCAAATCTGTGCACCATGTAATTAACATATTCCTGTAACAATAAATTAGCTCTGAGCATTGAAAATGGAAACGTTAGGTAAATCATAGGTATTTTTGTTTGTGAAAGCATTTGGAGCTTATTATTGAGGGCCCCATTTAAGAAGAAATTCTATTTAAAATGCAAATACTCTTATTGTTTGCAAACGTAGTCCATACTTACCTTGTTTCATTATATAGAATTGTTGGTGTTTTCAAATGATACAGACTAACATAATGCCAGTTCCAAATTTCCTTAGAGAATCCATAATGAATACTCATGGCCATTCTGCAGAAACTCCAGACCATCATTTCCTTCCCCTCCATACTCTGAATTTTTGTAGAGGATGAGGGATGGGGAGAGTGGGTGGTATATCACATGTGCTACACAAATTAGGATCTTTGACCACTCAGTGGCAGCTGCCATTGGACTCTGTATTAATTAAGAATATGTTCAGATAGATACAAGTTACAGCAAAACAACCAATTGGGGCTTAGGAAAATAATGCTTTTTCCCACATAAAAACAATTTTAATAGTTAACAATGATATATATTATATAGTTTCAGTTAGCTAGAAGGAGGATATTAAATGTTTCCAACACAAAGAAATGATAAATGTTTGAGATGATAGATATGCCAGTTACCCTGATCTGATCACTCACTGTACATTATGTTTATTGAAACATCACTATATAGCCTGTAAATATGTACAATTATTATTATATGCCAATTAAAAATAACATTAAAAATGAAAAATTAAATTAAAAATATTTAAAAACAAGTCTAGAGGTAGGTGGTTGCTGGGTTTGATTTAGTTGCTCAACAATGCCATCTGGACCTAAGGTAGCTACATTTTTTTCTGACTGCTGTTCTTATTGTCTGGACTTTCATTTTCCTGTTTCTTTCTTATTGTCATTAGATGGCTGCTGAAACTCCACACATCATGTTTACATTTAAGGCAGAGGGAAAGCAGGAAGAGGAAAGGGTTAGTGCCAGAGATTTTTGCTTAATGTCTCACTGCCAGAACTGAATCATATTGTCACCCCTAGAGGCAAGTGAGTACGGGAAACTGAGTTTTTGTTTTCCCAGCTTCTATAATGGGAAGTGGCAAGGGAAAAGGAGGTTGAAAATGGATTCGGGTAGCTAATTAACGATATCTCTCCTTCTTAGGCCTGCTTTGGTAATGTCTTTTGTCACGCCACCCATGATACTGCTATTAGTCTCATCAAATAGGTTGGTGCCCAGTGATTTCTGCACTGAGAATAGTTTTTTCACCCTGGAATTCAGGAATGCATCCAAGGATACTTATCCAGAGGACATTTGAAATGACAGTTATGGTGTTCCAAGGCACTGCTTCCTTCTGATGTTACCTCACTACCGTGGGGCAACTTAATTGTCTTTCCTCTTAGGATCAATTCTCATGTAAATAGCATATTTCATCAGTACTAAGACGTACTATTTGTCACTTTTTTATATCTCTGAAATTAGGATTTACCGTCAACAAATGTGTCTTATAGCCAACGTTGGCTTGGTGGCTATTGTGATATAGTTGTCATTGTATGTACATGTGGCAACCTAGTCATAGCTATTGCAATACCAACACTTCAGTTGAGTTATGTGCATTGTTTGTACTATATGTATTGAGTTTAGTTGCCATTTAAAATATCTTCAAAAATATTACACTGCCATTAAGCATAAGAACAAACTGTTATTGTGTAAGCAGAAAGGTATGAAAACAGAGCAGTGAGGTGTAAATTTAATATCAGTGAAGCATATTTGTCACTTGAAGGAGTAACTGCCAGCATCAAAATTCGCAGAATGAGTGTCAGTGGCTTGGAACAAAATTTTAGAGATAACAATGGACCTCCTCGTCCCTTATTTTTTGTTGTTGTTTTAGATAATGCATTGCCAATGCTCTTGATGACATAGAGAATGATTCTATGTGAAAAAACATGGATATCAATAACTGAGTCAAATCATAACTGGAAAAAGCTGAATTATAAATGTGAGTAAGTTTAGAAATTCCTCACCTATGTGTTTTGCTTATATTTTCATTCCTATGTGTGCTAACAGTGATATATAATAAGTATCTGTCTAAACGATTCTAAAAGAGCTCTTTCAATAAGTTTAAAAGATAACTTATTTTATTTTATTTTATTTTTTGAGACAAGGTCTTGCTCTGTTGCCTGGCTAGGTGCAGTAGCATCATCATAGCTCAGTGCAAACTCAATCTCCTGGGCTCAAGCCATCCTCCTGACTCAGCCTCTTGAGTAGCTGGGACTATAGGCATTTGCCACCACTCCCAGCTAATAAAAGAAAACTGTTAAGTGATAAGAGAGCATCGTATCATAGTTTAATTGGCAGATTTATTATCTTTCTTAGTGATACATAAGATAATGGTGTGCCTTACAGTCAATGGCATATTAGCTTAATGAAATATGGTATATACCTAAAGAAACAGTCCTGCAATTATTCTGGACTTGCCAATTATTGTCTGATACATGGACAATACAGAAGACTATTGTCAAGTAAATTTCAAAACAAAGCTGAAAAATTAGGAGGAAAGCAATCATTGTTGATTAATTTCAGTGAAGAGGATTATGAAATAATATTTCAACTTTGTAAATGGTAGGTGTTGACAGCAAGGGGGTTTATTGAATAATGATATTTTCTTTCTGTTGATCTTTCTCTGAGCTGGTGAATACTCATTCCCATGCACCTGAGCTGGATTTCCTTCAGGATCTGGTTCAACTCTTTTGGGAGACATGAAGACAATTCCTCTCAATCTTTTGGTTTGTCCTCTGAGGAAAAGCTGTAGATTGATGCCTAAATCACAGCTAGCTAGACACAGTGTTCTGATAACAAATGGGTCTCAGATTGTACCTGTCAGGAACCTTAAAGTTAGTTAATCTAAACTACATCTCAGCAGTCCTACTTGACTACTGATCTGGATACAAGTCCCCTGAAGGCTTTTCTCTTTTATCTACTCTCTTTCCTTCCTCTTCTCCTATGACTCCTCCTCTTACCACTGTCCTCTTTCCCCAGGCTTCTCTTGTACTCTGGAATGTTTTTTTTTTATTATTGTAACCAAACTCCTTATCTTCTTTTCTTCTTCTTAAAACTCCTCCTCTGTCTACTGGTCTTGATGGAAATTTGTCTCCAAAGTACAGCAGTACAGCACTTTCATTTCAACCTTCTTGCACTAAAGCTGCTTTTTCTCTCATAGTACACATACCACATGGCTGTGAGATAAGGTTGGCATTCTTTCTGTTGCCACTTCTAGATAACTGTTCTTCCACATTTCTGCAAAGAACCTTTCCTTTTTTGAAACTCGTGCCATCTAGTTATAGTACTGTCCCCAACTTTGTTTCTGTTATTCTACCAACACCCATCACTTTCTCACATTTACTGGAGACTTTGGCAGTTGGTTTTCAGTCTTTCTCTCTGCATCCATTATTATCATCATCATGAGCACCTTGAAGGCAACTTGTCCAATGCTCTAACTCAGTTTTTTGAACTTTATGACTCCAACTATCTGCATCTTCACTTAATTTTAATAATTCATTACCATGGTCACACCCTGAAATTTGTTGCCCATAACTATGTTGACTTTAAATTTTAAATTCTTAAATCCCACTCTTTGGTCACAGTGGCCTCTTAAAATTCCACTTTATCACTTCCTTTCTGGACCTGGAAAGCTACAGGAAAATTATATTGGTTCCTGATCCCCAGACATTCATGGTATAACTTTGTAATGGATTTCATTAATTCATTTGATAAATATTTATTAATCACCGACATTGTGCTTGACACTGCACATACACCAATAAGCTAAATACTCATTGATTCTGATCTTATGGAATTAAAATCTACTGGGAGAAACAAAGATTATTTAATCAAATAATCGCACAAATACAAAATCACAAACTGAGGCAAATATGATAAAGTCAAAAATACAAGTGCTATGAAACCATATTATAGGAGAGACCTGATCTCTTCTGAGAGTGAGTGTCAGCGAGGACTCCTGGGGGAAGTGACCTTTGAGTTGAAATCTGAAGGATAAGTAAACAAAGATTGGCTAGGGGAGATGGGGAAAGCCTCCAAAGCAGAGAGAACAACATGGGCAAACGCTGTGAAGCAAACGAATTCGTGGCGTGATTAAAGGACTTAAAGAAGGTGAAAGTGGTTTGATTGCAGAAAACAAGATGAAAAGGGGGAAAGAATAGTATGGAGAGGAGGCAGGATCAAGGCAATGCAGAGTCTTTGCCACCATGGTGCAGAAGTCACTCAGGGGTATAAGAATATGGGTATATATGTGTTTTAGAAAACTCTTTGGCTGTAGTTTGAAGGGTGCAAGAGTAGATGCAGAGGCATGGCAAGAATTGCAAGTTGCCTACCCTATCATTCCTTCTCCCTTTCTCACAGTAACAAAACCCTAATTTTTTTAGATAGGCATACTGCTTCTCTGAATAGAAGACATCTTGCATCCTCTCTACAGCTCTGAGCAGTTATGTGACTAAATTCTGGCCAATGAGATGACCTAAGGGAGAATGTGTGAGATTTCCAGGAATTTCCCTTAAAAGGGAGGAGGTTTACACCTCTTGCCCTTTTTCGCCTTCTTGTCTAGAATGCGGACATAGAATACATGCCACCTGGAAATGTGCAACAAAACAGCCCTGTTAGGAAGAAAGAAGCTGGTGCAGTTAGCTGGCATCATTCAAATTGCATATTGTAGCATGTAGAAACATGCTACAGATAGCAAAATAGTAAAGTAGAAAATGTCTGGATTTTTGATGGCCATGGAGCAAACATACCAGCACCAGACTCCCTACCACTGGAAGTTTTTTTTTTTTTTTAAATTTCAGGATATTATGGGGGTACAAACATTTCTGTTACAAGTAATGACTTTGTCTCACTCAATCAAGGGCTAGAGGTGTGCCCTTCCACCATACAATGTGCACCACATCTATTAGTTGTGAGTTTACCCACCCCTACTCCCCCAACACCCAATGAATATTACTACCATGTGAGCACCTTTGTGTTGAACAGTTAGTACCAATTTGATGGCGTACCAACATGTGGTGCTTACTTTTCCATTCCTGTGATACCTCGCTTTGAAGGATGGGCTCAAGCTCTATCCAGGATAATATAAGAGGTGCTAGATGACCATTGTTTTTTGTAATTGAGTAGTATTCCATAGTACACATATATCACATTGTATTAATCCACTCATGGATTGAAGGGCACTTGGGTTGTTTCCACATCCTTGCAATAGTGAATTGCCCTGCCATAAACATTTGAGTGTAGATGTCTTTATTATAGAATGTCTTTTGTTCCTTTGGGTAGATGCCTAGTAGTGGGATTGCTGGATCAAATGGCATTTCCATTTTTAGCTCTTTGAGGTATCTCCATATTGCTTTCCACACAGGTTGTACTAACTTGCAGTCCCACCAGCAGGGTAAGAGTGTTCCTATCTCTCCATATCCTCTCCAGCATTTGTTGTTTTGAGACTTTTTGATAGAGGCCATTCTCACTGGTGTTAGGTAATATCTCATTGCGGTTTTTATACGCATTTCCCTAATGATTAGAGATGTTGAGCATTGTTTTATATGTTTGCTGTCCATTAGTCTTCTTTTGAAAAGTTTCTGTTCATGTCCTTTGCCCATTTATTGATGGGATCTTTTGATTTTTTCTTATTGATTTTTTTTGAGTTCTATATAGATTCTTGTTATCAGCCCTTTATCAGATGTGTAGAAAACAAATATTTTGTCCCATTCTATAGGTTGTCTATTCGCTGATGGTTTCCTTGGCTGTGCAGAAATTTTTAAATTTGATCAGGTCCCATTTGTTTATTTTTGTTGCTGCTGTGATTTTGGAGGGGGGTCTTCTTCATAAATGCTGTACTTAGGCCAATGTCCTCTGGACTTTTATGAAATAAAGAAATAAGTTTCATGAGAAACCATTCTATAGGTTATTGTTCCCAGGTGTGATGGCCCAAAACTGCCTTCTGACAGCCCATCAACTCATTTAGAAATATAATAGTGGAAGGAAAAGATTCAGTTTATAAAGCAACCAAAAAAATAAAATACCTAGGCAGTAACTAAACAAGTAATGTGAAGGAACCATATGAAAAACATCTATTTAGCATACGAGAGAAAATTTAAACAGAAGAAATGTAGCACAGTGTTCTTAGATACAAAGACACAATATTGTTAAGTCATCAATACCCCCTGAATTAATCTACCTAAATTAATGTCTAAAATTATAATCCAAACTAAAATGTGAACATGATATTTTTAGAACATGACAGAATAATACCAAATTTTAACTGGAAAAAATAAACATGGGGAATAATTGGAAAGACATGAAAAGCAAGAATAATGAGGGAGAACTAAATCTACCAAATGTTAAAACATATCATTAATAAAAATAATAAAATTTAAAAAACATATTCAGTTATAATAATTTAAATAGCATGGTGCCAGAGAAGAAATAGATCCATAGAATGGAATAGAGAAGCTTAGAAAAAACCCAAATCAAATGTATGTAGAAATTTAGTTTATGGTAAAGTTGCATTCTCAATCTGTGAAGAAAGGAAGAAAAAATGGTGTTGAGGTAATTGTTTGGGGAAAATACTTTTATAACTGAAGCCCTACCTCATTCTTAACACTGGAAGAACCTACAAATGCTTAAATAATAAAAAAATAAATAAAAGTCCCTAGAGAAAGCATGGGAAAAATTATTTATAATCAAGATTAATAAAAGCAATTCTAAGCTATGTATATATATTTTTTCGGGAAAGAATAACAAGAAACTGTTAACAATCGTTAACCTTTGGTGAGTAGGTTTGGGGGGGTGTACAAACAAAATCTTAACTTTTCATTTTATATCCTTTTGTACTGTTTAAAAATCTTAACGTTATTCACGTGTTCCCTTAAAAATTGTCAATGAAGTTAGGTTGTCAGGGAGATTATGGCCCATTTTACTTTTTTTTTTTGTTTGTTTTCTTCCTTTACCTATCTATATTTAAAAATTATGTTAAGTTGTGTAATTGTTTTTAATGGCCCAGAGTATGTCAGGGATTTCCACAAAGTGAATACAGGGAAACCCCAGCCTCAATTCATCCAGTAAGAGTGCTGGAGGAGTGGCAGAGATGGTCTCATTTCTGGCCCTTCAAACCAGGCTGACAGACCCACTGATCTTGCCCTTGGTGGACTCTGAAAGAAAGCAGCAAACATTAACTGATGCTAGATAATTGCTTGAGAACATTCCTGTTTGAGTTGGATCTGCCTGTACTTGCTCACATCTCTCTGTTGCCATACTCTTGGCTCTGTCTTATCCTTGCTTCAAAACCTGTCTCTGGCCCCTCCTTGCTATGTTACACTTCTTTATTCTCGTCCTGGCAATTTGGACTATAGATTATTTCCTGCAAGGTTTTAGGCTTAGCTTGCTCTTCTGACACTGTCATCACCCACTGTTTTGGTTGTGTCTTTCCGTCCCAGGGCCTCTTTCCACAACAACTACTGCTTCTGTCCTAACCAAGTGTCTAAAGGGCTAGCCCCAGCCTACCTGCAAGGAGAGAGGAGATGTACACCATATTTTAAAATTAAGCTGAAATTCAGATTTTTCTGACCACATATGCTGAAATGGTGGGATGGCCTGAGAGAGGTGCATGTGCATAGGAACTGAGGAATCTCTTGGCTAACTCTGCCTGGTGGAAGAGAGAACTGGGGCCAAGTAGAGACGCAGTACCGAGCCTTAGCTCAGTGGAATGGCTAATTAGCAGTGGCGCTGAGGAGAATATGTGTTCATAAGCACCATGTGAAGCACTACCTAGAGACTTCTGAAAATACTTGGAAGACCTGGTGGTGACACATTACAGGGAATTGAGGCCATGCATGGGTATATGGAGGCAAAAGCCAATAGAGTTCAAATAGTATTGTTAATATGAATCATTTGTACTCATAGGCTGGTGGAGCTTGTATAAACTCAAGTTCCATCAGAAATTTCTCTCTCTTTAACTTAATTCCCTGTTTTCCTAATTCTTCTGTTCACTCACTCCTACGGAGTCTGTTCTTTGTCTTCGTCATGACCTTCATTCCAATGACTTCTTGGTCTCAAAATAATTCTGGCTTTATTTGCCTTCTATCCAATATAAACCTCATGATCATCAATAAAAACAATATGGACAATAATAAGAGTAGTAATAAAAATATCAGAAACAAAAGCTTCTGCTTATTACTTAACAATGTGCCAATCATATTTCATATGTTATCTCACTTAATCTTCACTATGCCAGCAATAATAAAAAGAACCACTTATTGAGCACTATGTGTCAAACAGTGTGTTAAGTGCTTTATGTGCATTGTCTCATTTAATTATCTCAACACTATGAAATATGTACTAATGCTATTCTCATTTTAAAGATTAGAGAATTTAGATTCAGACAGTTTAGGTAACTGCACTGCTTCACTCTCATCATTATTATCACTTCCACCCTAAAATCCCCTTTAAATTCTGGCTCACTACCTTTCTTTTTTATTTCTGCATATTATGGGGGTACAAATGTTTAGGTTATGTATGTTGTCCTTGCCCCCCCATCAGACCTTTCTAGAATATAAATGTGGTTTTCTTGTGGCAGAAACCCAAAATAATAGCAATTTAAAAAAAAGAAGTATATTTACCTTTATGTAAAAATGTAAGTTAGTATGTCTTCTTCTGTTAAGACATGAGGGGGCCAAACTATTTCTATTTTCATGATCCATCATCTTTACAACATTCTCCTCATTCACATGCTCCAAAATGACCCACCATACACCTGCATTTCATCTAGTGCCAGCTTGAAGGGGGAAAAAAGAAGGGAAGGAATAACACTCCCCTTGAAAGACACAACCTGGACTTTACATGCATCACTTCTACTCAATTTGATTAGGCACAACAGAGTTACATGTCCATATCTAGTTGTAAAGAAAGCTAGGAAATATAACTTTATTCTGGGTAGTCATGTGCCCAGTAAAAAATCATGGAATCTATTACTATAGCAAAGGAAGGAGAGTGGATATTGGGGGACAACCAGCACTTTCTGCCAAACTTGCTAATTTCCAGCGGTGGATGATGCTCGTAATTCACTGTTATTTCTTAGGCACAGAGTTTTGCTGAAAAGTTGCAAAACCATTTTGATTATGTGCTCTGGTCTCAGCTAGGCGTTTCCTGCTGGTTACCAGTTCCCTGTTTATTTATGAAAAAATTAAAGATTTCAAATATGAAATCTCTCTCAATTTCTTTCTCCCCGTCTTAAGAATTAATCTGCATTCCTGCTTTCTTTTTCTTCTGTTTGATAAAGTGCACCCCCCTTTGCCAAAGCTGCCTCCTACTTATGTCCTGATGCCATCTCTAACTGCATCCTCTATACCTTGTTCCAATAAGTTATTGATTTTCAAATTTAATCTTCAATCTCAGTTTCCTTTCTGCTTGCAAACATTTTCAGTTTCTCCCTATTCCAAAACACATTTGTTAGATTCAGCAATTTTTTCAAGTGCCATCTTCCTCTTTTCTTTTCTGTCAATTAAAAAAAAAATCCAGTTTTAGTGAGGTACAATTGACAAATAAAAATTGTATATATTTAAGGTACACAACTTTATGTTTTGATATATGTATACATTGTGAAATGATTACCATAATTAAGCTAATTAACATCATCTCATGTGGTTAGCTTCTTTGGGGTGTGTGGTGAGAACACTTAAGATCTCTCTCAGCAAATTTTAATTATATTATATGTATTATTTATTAGTTACAGTCACCGTGGTGTACATTAGGTCTCCAGAGCTTATTAATCTTTTTTTTTATGAGAGATGGATCTCATTCTGTCACCCAGGCTGTAGTGCAGTGTGCTATCACAGCTCACTGCAACCTTGAACTGGGCTCAAGAGATCCTCCAGCTTCAGACTCCGGAGTAGCTGGGACTGTACACCACCATGCCTTTTTAGAGACAGGGTCTTGTTGTTGCCAGGCTGGTATTGAACTCCTGGCCTCGAGTTATCCTCCTGCCTTGGCCTCCTAAAATGGTGGAACTACAGATATGAGCCACCATACCTGGCCAACACATGTAACCTAAACATTTGTACCCCCATAATATGCTGAAATAAAAATGAATAAAATGAATGAGAATTCATTCATTTCCTTAGTTGTTTTCCTGATTTCTTTGTATTGTTCTTCTTAGTTATCTTGTATCTCACTGAGCTTCTTTAATATCATTATTTTGAATCTTTTTATGGGATTTCATGAATTCCTTTTTCATTGGAATCTGTTTCTGGATAATTATTGTGTTCCTTTGGAGATGTCATATTTCCTTGCCTTTTCATGTTTCTTGTGTCCTTACATTGATATCTGCACATCTGGTATAACAGTAACTTCTTCTAATTTTTTGAATTTTCTCTCATAAAGGAGGAAATTTTCCTAAAGGTGTATGTATCTATGGTGTTGGTTAGGAAGAGAACTTTGGCTTGGTTTTGTGTGTGTCCAGTAGTGTAGTCTCCATATTATTTATTAATATTTGGCTGTAAATAGCATCAGTAGTGTCTGTGATTTCCTCAGTGGTTGGGTGTAGTTGTTAGTGGAGGCTGTGGTGAAGTTTTTCTGGGGACAAGGGTGTCAGGTAGGAAAATCCTTGAGTCCCAGTGGTGCCAGCAGTGGGTCAAACATGCCTGTTCTTGGGCCCCAGAGTGGTGTACACTGGTGTTGGTACTAGTGGGTCCGGATGAGCTGATTTTTGGGATTCCATGAAGCTTCCTTGGGTGCCAGCAGTAGTATCAGTGGGCCAGGAAAGTGGTCAAGTCTTCAGGACGCTGGGAAGCTAGTGTGGCATAAATGATGGCAATAGCAGTGGAGGAACAATGCTGTGACTCCTAAGCAGTCCACACTGGTATTGGAGCTGGCTGCATTGGCAGGCCAGTCCCTTTTCCTGTAGGTAGTACATGCAAGTGAATGTGAACTGTGGTGGTAATGGTAGATTGGGTGGGTTTGTCCTCAAGCCCCAAGGAGGAGTGCTTAGGTGTCAACAATGGTGGATGGGGCAGGGAGATCCGAGACCCCTGGGCAATGTGCTCAAGTACTGGTTTGTGGGGGGAGCTAGGCTGGGTGGGCCTGCCCTTGGGTCTCCCAATGGTGTGTATGGACATTGGCCGTGGTAGGCAGGAGCAGGGTGATCCTCAGGCCCCCCAGCAGAAAGCTTGAGTTGGGGTAGTAGTGGCTGTGCTATGGCCCAGCTACTGGGGAAGGTAAGGTTGCTCTCATTGGCAGATTCCATAAACAGGCAGCTGGGGAGCCTGTGATTTGGCCTAAGGTGGTGGCAGCAAACAGGGTAGCCTACATTCAGGGTGCTTGTAAATGCATGAAGGCCTTGTTACTAGGGGTGGGAGTCACAATTCTTGGTTCACACTTTTGTTGCTGGTGACACAGCCAGCAGCAGCACCTGGCTACAAGAGGGTGATGTCAATGGCATTCCAGGTATATGGAGATGCAGGGGCTGCTGGGCCTGAAGGCAGGATGCAATGTGGTGGAGGCTGGGCTCTCAAAATGGTGCCTTAGTGTATCTGCATAGGACTCAGGGGTGGTGTGACATCCAGCATATGCTCCCTCTCTAGAATAATGCCATCACATGATCTCCAGGCAGCACCCAATGTTACGTTCAGGGCCCACATGGGTTGAGGGGCTCTCTCATGGCTAGGACTACAGGAGTCCATAGTGGGAATGTTGACCACTGGTAGTCACTCACTTACCTTTTCCCCACAGTAGAGAGCCTCTCCAGGTTCCTGGCCAATCCCTGCTGAGCAGGCTGCCTTACTTCCTGCTCCTTTCCTGCCTTAAGTGTTTCCTGTCACTTCTCTCCTTAATTTCAGCATTCTCTCTTAGGTGATCTATTCAAAGTGTGTTAATCTGATCACTCTTTCAATTGCTCTTATGGAAGGGATGCTTCTAGTTAGTCATCTTGAAGCCCCTTAATTTATTTTTTTAATTTATTTTTTCCAGCTGTATTGAGTTATGATTGACAAATAATTGTATTTATTCAAAGTAAACATGATTTTTTCAAATAAAAATTGTATGTATTTATTGTGTACAACATGATGCTTTGAAATACGTATAATGTTTTTCTTTCTTCTCTCTTGCTATTTCATTGCTTTTCTCTTGGCACTAGTTTACTATGACCTACTACATCCTACATAGAAGCAACAAAATTCTTGTTTTGTTCTATATTTTTGGTGGAATAAATCCTCTGGTAAGTTCCTAGAGAAGGCACAATGGAAGATAATTTTTTGAGTCCTTGAATGTCTGAAAATACCTTTATTATATCCTCATATTTGATTTAGTCCAGGTCTAAAATTCTAGGTTGAAAAGCATTTTGACTCAGATGATGATGATGATGATGATGAAGATAGTTATTGTTCATTGTTGTCTAGCTATTACTGTTGCTACTGAAAATTCTGATCCTAATTTGATTTCAAATATTTTGTATGCAGTCTATTTTAGTGGTGGAGTTGGTGATTGGGCATGCAAGCTTTTATAATCATCACTAGGCCTTGGCTTTCATCAACACCTTGGTCTGCTTGAGGTTGGGCATCTCATTTTATTTAGCCACATTGAGGCTGGAGCATGTGGTAGTTGGTGTAGGAAGCTTTGGTAAAACCCATTACTTCTATTCCTTCTATTCTCCAAGCCATCTCCACATACTGGCTTAGTCTTGATCCAGAGTGTCTGCTTAATGTAAAAAGCAAATATTAAAAGCAAAACATAGCTATAGGTAAGGGCTTTTAGCTGAAAACTGTCTTTCATCTGCTATGGAAATATGGTTTAGGGAAATATTTCTCAAACTATGGAACAAGATCCCCCTGCATCAGAGTTTCAGGGTGTGTTTGTAAAATTTCAGAATCCTGGGCCCTGTCCCCAAGGTATTTATTCAGAATATCTTAATGTTGTTTTAGGAATTTATATTAACAAGCTCTCCAGCTTATTCTTATGCACAGTAAAATCTGAGAACCACTGAACATGTCCCTATCTACTATATATGTGACCTTGACAACTGCCTTTTGAGATGATTTCCTTTTGAGACGATTTCCTTACATGAAAATAGAAAATAACATTTTTCATGTATGGATGTGGAAAGAATTAAATCAAGTAAACACATATGTAATTGTTGGCACATAGTAGGTACTCAACTAGCATTAATTTTTTTCTTCCTCCCTAAAGCCCCTCAGAAGTTAATTACATTGAAAATCTCTTCATAAATTCAATTCATCACAAATCAGAAATCAATATATGTTGTAAGGGCTTTAAGACAACTAACGTTTTTTGTAGTCAAAAGGATCATCCCCTTTTCCCATCTGCCAAAACCAAGAAAATTGCAATTTCAAGAAAAATAAACGTAGGATGAATCTTTTCCACAAATGTTCCTATATATTTTCCTAGATCTTCATTTCTCTAAATGGGCAAAGTAAATTATACCTACAGGATTTCTAGATTTCTCTACTAGAGATCGAATTCGTTTATAAAGAATGCTATAAAATATATAAATTTGTGTATATGTTCCTTTGTTTCCGATTCTCCCAGTCTCCTGAAATGTGTTTATTTATTTTTTCAGTATATCTGGAAATGTTATACTTATTTTTATTTATTTATTTATTTTTTGAGACAGAGTCTCACTCTGCTGCCCAGGCTAGACTGCCGTGGCATCAGCCTAGGTCACAGCAACTTCAAAGTCCTGGGCTCAAACAATCCTTCTGCCTCAGCCTCCTGGGTAGCTGGGACTACGGGCATGCACCACTGTGCCTGGCTAATTTTTTCTATATATTTTTAAGTTGTTCAGCTAATTTCTTTCTATTTTTAGTAGAGATGGGGTCTTGCTCTTGCTCAGACTGGTCTCAAACTCCTGAGCTCAAACAATCCTCCCGTCTCAGCCTCACAGAGTGCTAGAATTATAGGTGTGAGCCACTGCACCCGGCCTGTTATACCTATTTTAAGGCATCATCTTAGAATATATTAAACACACCATTTAGCAACTTGATAATGCTTCTAGCAAACAATAGGTTATTTATTTAGCACTTTTGAATTTTAGATGTTCTAGCAGTTAATTAGAAAAGGGAGATCTGAGACAAGGGAATGTGATCAGTTAATGAAGAAGCCTTAGTCTCTTCTGGTAGTGATAGTGGTCCTTGGAGTCTCCAATAAAATTACAAGCACTGGTTAGGGAGTAATGTTGGCAATTACCTACAGCACTTTACATGCTCACCATCAAATGGTTTGGATGTTCAGCTGGGTGAGATTTAAGCAGTAATTGTAAGACCAAGAGCATTATATTCCATTAGCAATCTCTTGAGACCCTTAAAGCCAGTCTCTAGCTAATGATAATGTTTTTGGAGAGCTGTGCTTTTAAAAAACAGAAATTGACTACAAAATTTATTTCAAAATGAGAAATAAGAAATAGAAGAATTTACCCATCCCCTTCTCCCCCCACCTGCTTGATTTCCCTTGAGTTTTACTTCCATATATGCACATAAGTGTTGATCAATTAGTTCCAATTTAGTATTGAGTACATTTGGTGTTTGTTTTTCCATTCTTGTGATACTTGACTTAGAAGAATGGTCTCCAGTTCCATCCAGGTTCTTACAAAAGATACTAGATCACCATTTTTTTATGGCTGAGTAGGGCTCCATGGCATACATATACCACATTTTATTATTCCACTCACGTGTTGATGGGCACTTGGATTGTTTCCACATCTTTGCAATTGTGAATTGTGCTGCTATAAACATTTGAGTGCAGATGTCTTTTTTATAAAATGTCTTTTTTTCTCTTTTTTTATTTCAGAATATTAAAGGGGTAGAAAGGTTTTGTTTACATAAACTGCTTTTGTACCATTTGAGTCAAAGTTATAAGTGTGCCCATCCCCCAGATAGTGTGCATTTTACCGATTAGGTGTGAGTTTACCCATCCCCTCTCCCCCCCACCTGCTTGATTTTCCGTTCTTGTGATATTTCACTTAAAAGAATGGGCTCCAGTACGATCCAGGATAATACTAAAGGTATTAGTTCACCATTGTTTTTTTGTGGCTGAATAGTACTCCATGGTATACATATACCACATTTTATTAATCCACTCATGTATTGGTGGACACTATCCTTTTTGCCAGGGTCCAAGGCTCTTGGGGGTTGATTTCTACCAATATCTTGCTCCTTCTTGCTCTGCTCTGCAACTTCTTCCCATGCAATTTCTGGCAGGTTCTGGCACTTTTCTTTCAGAATTACACCTGATCTATGTCTTTCTTTTATCTAAAACTTTTCCTTCTTTCTGAGATGATCTGGCATCTGATGTCTCTGGTCAGCCATCTTTGATTGTTCTCATTATGGTTTTGATTTGCATTTCTCTAATTATTTGTCTGATTGAGCATATTTTCATATGCTTGTTGGCCATTTGTATATCTTCTTTGGAAAAATGTGTATTCAAGTTCTTTGCTCATTTTTTAATTGCATTGCTTGATTTTTGCTCTTGAGTTGTAGGATTTTTTATACATTCTAGATATCAACTCTTTAGCAGACATATGATTTGCAAATATTTTCTCCAGTTGCACAGGTTGCCTTTTCACTCTGTTGATTGTTTCCTTTAATGCTCAGTTTTTAAGTTTGATGTAGTTCCATTTTTCTTTTTTTGCTTTTGTTGCTTGGACTTTTGGTGTCATATCCAAGAAATCATTGCCAAATCCAATGTTGTGAAGATTTTCCCCTATGTTTGCTTCTAAGAGTCTTATAGTTTTAGGTCTTATGTTTAAGTTTTTAACCCATTTTGAGTTAATTTTTGTATATGATGTAAGTTAGGGGTCCAAATTCATTTTTTATATGGATATCTAATTTTCTTGCCATTGCTTGTTTAAGAGACTGTTCTTTCCCCATTGTGTGGTCTTGGCACCCTTGTCCAAGAACATTTGACCATATTCCTAAGGTTTTATTTCTGGCTTCTTTATTATGCTCCATTGGTTTATGTGTCTGTCTGTATGCCAATACCATATTATTTTGATTACTTTGGCTTTGTAGTAAGTTTGAAATCAGGAAGTGTGAGTTCTCCAATTTCATTCTACTTTTTCAAGATTCTTTGGGCTATTCAGAATCCCTTGAGGTTCCATATAAATTTTAGGGTTTTTCTTCTATTCTGAAAAAGATTCTATTGGAATTTTGATAGGGATTACATTGAGTCTGTAGATGGTTTCTGTTAGTGTAATGGTTAATTTTATGTGTCAACTTGATTGGGTCACAGGGTACCCAGATATTTGCTCAAAAACTTATTCTGGGTATGCCTGGAGGGTGTTTCTGAATGAGGTTAACATTTGAATTTGTACACTGAGTAAAGAATATTGCTCTCCCTAATGTGAATGAGCCTCATTCAATCAGTTAAAGGCCTGAATAGAACAAAAAAAGCTGAGGAAGAAGGCACACTTACAGCCTGACTTCTTTCAAGCTGGGACATCAGTTTTTTCCTGCCTTCAGACTCAAACTGAAACTTTGGTTGTTTTGAGGTCTTGAGCCTTCCAGACTAACACTAACTACATCATCAGCTCTCCTAGTTTATAGGTCTTTTGACTTAGCCTGGAAGTACACCACTAGCTGTCCTGGGTTTTCAGCTTGCTTACTACAGATTTTAACATGTGCCAGCCTCCATAATCACATGAGCCAATTCCTTATAATAAGTAATATATACATATGTGTATATATCTATATACACACACACATATATATATATACACACATACACACACATCCTATTCGTTCTGTTTCTCTGGAGAACACTGGCTAACACAGGTACTATGGACATTTTAACAATATTAAATCTTCCAATCCATGAACAAGGATGTATTTCTATTTATTTTTATCTTCTTTAATTTCTTTCAGCAATGCTTTGTAGTTTTCTTTCATCTTCTTGGTTAAATTTATTCCTAAATATTTTATTCTTTTTATGTTTCTATAAATGGGATTATTTTCCTTAATTTACTTTTCATATTGTTTATTGTTAGTGAATAGAAATAAAATGGATTTTTGTGTATTGATTTTTTATACTGCACCTTTACTGAATTTGTTTATTAGTTATAACAGTTTTTTAGTGTAATCATTATCATTATCTATAAGTTTCTTTTGGACTTATATTACTAACTACCTTTGGAATAAGTGGAGATGTCCTTAGTGCCCACACCACCCTTCAATAAATTAAAATTATTAAAGTCAGTCAAGAAATGTATAAATCTTCTACTAAAACCATTCAAGAAATGTGAGGAAAATTTAAAGTGGTTGACAGTATTACTAGTATATTGAAAATAAGTGGGTTGGGCTCCCACTGATTTTTTTCTTGGTTGTCCCTTCAGCCTAACGTAATCTGACTCAAAATTTATTTAAGGTTTACACATATTAATTATATGTTATTTAAGTATTAGGCACTTAAAATTCATACTTAAGCAAATTGAAATTCAATTAAATAAAACTTGGCATACTTTAGTCATCAGGTAATGATCAGGAGTGAATTGTGATAGATT
The DNA here is from genome assembly GCA_963574885.1 of Lepilemur ruficaudatus. Taxonomy (NCBI): domain Eukaryota; kingdom Metazoa; phylum Chordata; class Mammalia; order Primates; family Lepilemuridae; genus Lepilemur; species Lepilemur ruficaudatus. The sequence goes on from CAUYRT010018997.1 coordinate 23,810, forward strand.
AAAAGACTGCAGTTTTAATATTTGATAGATGACATCTTTCAAGTCTCCATCCCTTCCTTTTCTCTTTTTCCCCATATGTGGACAACCTATTAAGAAAGCCCACACTCCCTCCATTCATTGACCCTAGCAGAAATTTCAAACTTGACCCTTCCCATCCTGGTATCACCTCCCTCTAACCACAATAAAACCCCAAATCCACCTGCTCCCCTCTTTGCTCTTGTTTTACTTTGTATTGAACTTGAGTTCTTCTTCTTGGGGAATGTTTTTTCTGCTTACTATGTGAGCAATAAACTTTATTTCATATACATTGGTGACTATGTGTCATTAGCCCCTGCATCCATAAATTCCTGGACTAAGTGTTGCCCAGAGTCCAGCAGGGGATGCTAGGTACCCAAATATAACTGACAGAATCAGACTTCCAGTGCAGTAATAAGGGCTCCTAATAATCCTCCGAAGGAGTAGACTTGCATCTTTCAGATTCTTCAGAGTGGGCCATCATTAAAGCAAAACAGCCTTTTTCTAATATTGATCATGTATCAAGCTTAACTTCTTTGTATAATTATAATAGACTCATTCCTTACTTAGGATGAGGATGGAAAATAGTTAAATGAATGAAGGAAACAAAAATCCTGTCCTGACACACTAAGAAGACCATCCTGTAAACCTCTTAGTATATAGGATGCTGGCCTTTCTTCCCAGTGGTAATACCCCAACATCACTTCATAGTCTAGGGAGCATGGTCTATATTTATATGGGGACTTTCATAATATTTTATCCTTCTGTGAGTTTTGTGGGGGATGAAAAGAAAGGGTATAAACTCAAGAGCTTTACTCTCAAGGAGCAGGAATAGGTAGATATGAAATCTATGTTTGGGAGTAGCAGTTATTCATAGATGAAATGGTAAACACCTGAGCCAAAGTGATGACAATGGGGACTGAAAATGTGAGCTGGGTGCTAGAGACACTCTAAAAGAAGACTCTCCGAAATGTGTATGGTGATTGAGTTTGGGGTTTAAGGCAGAGTCAAAGATGACAGAGACACTGAAGCTTGCAAGCCCAGGAGGAAGTCAGAGGGAGAATCAGGCTTCAGGAGGAAGATGAGTTCATTTGTGGACTTAAGTATGAGGTACCTGAGGAACATCCAAATGGAGACACTCATCAGTCCATTAGAAATGCTGTAAGACCTGAAATCATTTCTTGGTCTGTAGTTAAGAAATGTCAGTTCACATGACAGTTGTCCCATAAATCCCACCAAGAAGGACTTATTTTCTACTATACCAATTATTAAGGCTGATTCTGGGTAAGTCACGGTTTCTTAATTAATCCCCAAGCAAGAAAATGATGAGGGTTAAGATTTTATGTCCTAAACTATATATATATTTTTTTTTTCTGGAAATTATATATATATATATTCTGGAAATGTATATATATATATATATTCTGGAATATATATATATATTCTGGAATATATATATTCTATATATATATTATATATATATAGAATATATATATATTCTGGAAATTAACACAGAATATATATATACACATATATATATATATATATTCTGGAAATTAACACAGAATATATCTCTCATGCAGAGCTCCAGAAAACCAGCTACTAGATTTCCTTGATTACTCAGGGCCTGTGTAACAGGTACGATGTCACAACCTTATGTTCTAGCTAATGTTTAAGTTATTTCTTAGTTTTGATTCTCACAACCTAACTTCCTAGGTTGGAAGTTGCTTTGAGAGATACTGCTGTATCTCATAGGTCAAAGGCAGATGCTTGTGCCAGAAAAAATAACATCATCAAATGTTCCAGGGTGTTTTTTTTTCCTAAGAATTTCATCTTGTATTGTTTTACACAAGAAATCTTGAACCAAAAAAATGGAAATTAATAATGAAGATATTTTCAGCCAGATGGCAATAGTCTTTTTTGATTGAAGGACATATTCTACTACATAGCTAAATTCATCCTTTGAAATTTTAATTTCCTGTGAATGACACTGTACTCCTCCCCAAGATTAGAGGCCTGCCTGCAGCCACAGCACATGTCAGTATGCATGCAACTTTCAAATCTCCCCTTTTTCATTGCTTTCTGAATAGCCTGGCTATTCTCTTTCAGGACAGAGAAAAATGATTCCCTAGAAATGGAACTTCCTCATCTCTATGTGGTAAAAAGCTCATATTCATTTTCTCAGCCTCTCATAGCTTCAGAAAAGATAGTTATTGTTAGCATGGACTATTCTTGCAGCCAGAAATGCTATGGTTAGGGCACTTCATCAACCAAATCACAGTTGTTCTGCCTTCCCATAAGTGATGCTCTGCCATCCTCACCTTCTATTAGATTGCTCCAGGAAAGAGGGTTTGTGATACCTAAATGGTTTCATACAGAATCTTTACTTGTCTAGGACTTTGGCTGGTTAACAAGTCTTTTTCTTCCAATATGGTGATGCACGATATACGTGGAGCTCCAGGCAGTACCACAAAGCATTCAGGTTATTCATTTGTTTCTTTTTATAAGAGTTGTACACAAAAAAAATTATTAAACATTGAAAATTATGCTCTCTGATTTGCTTTTTTCTTTTATTTCTTTCCAAGAATTTAAAACTCATCCCATGTAATTCGGAGGAAAGAGGAAATAGCTTAATTTAGCTGCTGTATTCCTGCATTATATACATTGGCAAATGTGTATACTTCTATTTATTGAATAGGGATGCATACACAGGTACTCAAACTATAAGTAAAATACTCTTTCTCTAATTTGATACACACAAGTCCTGTCCCCACAAATTAGATATGGTATTAATTCAGGTCTATGTAATAAAATGAGAAGAAAGGTTTTAGTGAGGAAGTTCCAAGTTAATATCTCTTTCAATCCAATGGTAGAGACTCATTCTTGTTTGAATGTCTTCAAAATGTGAAAAGATGGAAGAAAACTGACAGTATAACAACTAAATCCTAACCCTGCTCAAAACATGTAACACAACAACTATAGGAATAAACAAAAAGCCTGTTTCTCAGGGATATCTGGAGAAATGGTTTCATACAGAATCTTTACTTGTTTAGGGCTTTGGGCTGACTCCAGCCCTAGGGTAGGGTAGATATAATATGAACCTGTTATACCAAAAAATATGATAATAATATTTTTTATTTTATTTGGAGCACATCATAAAGATGCAGATAACAGATTGAAAAGATTCCTGCAGGCCAAATCTGAGACAATGTGAGCACCAAAATAATTAAGAAAACCATTGAAAAAATAAGAATTTTTTATTCCACACTGACAATAATAGATAAATATATAAATAAACATGGGGTCAGGGCTCTTGCTTAAATTAGAATGCTGATAAGTGTGGAGGGAGTAGTGATGCTGAAAAATCATCATTTTATAATCATCACATAAAGATTGAATCATTCAGGAATCATCAGTGGAGGATAGATCTTGAGGAAAATTATTATGATCATGATATTTGCATATTCTCAAAGTGACTCCCCCACAGACTATGAATTACAATGGAAGAAAATACTCAGTAATTATACCTTGAAGAATTTGGGCAACACCTTGACTAGATAATCAAAAAGCAAAGAAAGGCTGTGGGACTGTCCCAGATTAAGGACACCTAATGAGATACAATAACTACATGCTATACCAGGTCCTAGACTATAACCTCAATTGGAGGGGGAAATGCTATAAAAGACACTATTGGGTCAACTGACCAAATTTGAATATGAGAGATATATAAAAGTATTATATCACATTCTTAGGATCATGATGCATATAATTTACCCTTGAATGGTTCAGAAAATAATTTTGAAATTATGTGCCTGTGTGTGTGTGCATGTGGAGAGAGAACAAATACAGAGCCAATGGGTTAAAACATTAACTGTACATACATCTGAGTAAAGGTTATACCACTGTTCTTTGTACCACTTTTTTTTAATTATTTTTAAGTATGAATTTATTTCCAAATAAAAATTTTTAGAAATTGGTCCATATTAGGAAAATCCAGTAGGCAAATGTAGTTTTCCCTTCTGTTTTGATGGTTGATTTGCCACTTAGGTATAAATAGATGAAACCAATCAGGTCTGTAGTGGCTTGGAACTGTGGCCTCAAAAGAATGTTGATGGATTTTATGATATTGTTGAAAACAAACTCAAAACTATATTTATTAGTTACAAGACATTGCTTAAAATCATTGCATTATATGACTGGTGTTCATTAACTTACATAAATTGTTTATATATGTCTGTATATGTATGCATATATACATTTATTTATATATGCACACACAGTATTTCTCACTAATCTGCAGAGAATATATTCCAAGACCCACAGTGGATGCTTGAAACTGTGGATAGTATCAAACCCTATATGTATTATGTTTTTTCCTATACATACATACCTGTGATAAAATTTAATTGATAAATTAGGCACAGTAAGAGATTAACAATAACTAATAATAAAATAGAGCAATTATAACAATATACTATAATAAAAAATTATGTGAATGTGATCTATTTCTCTTCTCTCTCTCTCTCTCTCTCTCTCTCTTTCTCAGAATATTTTATTATAGTGTACGAACCTATTTCCAGACCACAGTTGACTGTGGGTAACTGAAACAGCAGAAAGTGAAATGGCGAATAAGGGAAGACTACTACTATGTGTAAATAGCAAATCATAAATGTGCTTGTAATATTAGTATATTCATCGGATAATGCCTAGAAACCAAGAAAATGAAGTGCTATATAGTACCTCTTTCTGAAAACTGAAATTGCTAATAATGTCTAGGTTAGGAGCAAAACTGAGGAAACTATTGCAATTGCATGTTCAAATTGTGTTATTCTCATGGCAAAAATGCATAGCGATTTGCCACTGTATATTTATGTGAAACCCAGTGTTTTTTCACCTTATATGGAAGGACTACTCTTGCTGCTGCTGTTCCTACTATTAGTTGTAATAGTAATAATCTTTCAATTGGTGATTTTCAGCCATAAATTCAGGTGTGCAAAAACTATACCTTCTTTCATTTGCTACAATTCATTTTAATGACTGAATCTTCTGCCTAAGAGCAAAAAAAATTTAATCTAGTCATTACTAAGCTCTTCCAATTTAGAATTTAAATATAGTCAGTTAAGGTTTCTTTCCCTCTTTGTTCTCCCTGATATAAGGTCTAGGGGTGGTAGAACTTACATATCATGGTGGAGGCGGATGTCTTGTTCTCCATGGGTATCTGTGTAATGCTGGCTTCCACTGAGAAGTTTGAGAATCTAGTCCTTGGGCATAGCCATACATATTCCCTCCTGCCACTATGGTCTTGCATGGTAGTCATGGCACCATTTTTCTTTTGCTGACAGCCCCTTTGCTCTGCATCCTTTGCTTCCCAACTGTGAGACCTCTTCAGGTATGTTGGCTCCCTCCTGGGCCTTAGGTGTCCCATGGTTGTATGTGTTGGGTGGGTAGGACATATAAACTCTTTGTTCTTCTCCCTGCTACTGGAGCAAAAAGGGCTTTGTCCTTAGGCCAAGTTGACAAGATACTTCACTGAATCATTATTACTTTACTATTCCTATGCCATGCTGAACCTGGGGCTTCTCTACAAGACTTGCAGTCAGTTCCCTTGGGCTATGTCCTGTGAAACAAGATATGAGTGTCCTCTGATCTGAGTCCTCCTCTCTCCCAAATGTATTTTAGTTTTCCCTATTTTATTCTACTACTGCCACCAGTACCCCCCAGCTAGGTTTAAACCCAAAGAGGGAGATAGGGCAGAGAAGCTCTCATCAGAGCCCCAGACCAATGATTAACTTGTTAATCTCCTGTTATGGACTGAAGGCTTGTGTTTCCCCAAAATTCTTATGTTGAAGCCCCAACTCCCAATGTGACTGTATTTGGAGATATGCCTTTATGGAGATATACCTTTATGGAAGTAACTGAGGTTAAACAAGTTCATAAGAATGGATCCCTACTCCAATAGGATTGATGTCCTTGTAATAAGAGACACCAGAGAGCTAGCTCTTGGAACTCTCAGAGGAAAAGCCATCTGAGGACAAATTAGCCATATACAAACTAGGAAGCAATACCTCACCATGCAGGTATCCCTAATCTATACTAATACTATATGTCAGTATATCTCAAACTTGAGCATGCGTCAGAATAACCCAGAGGACTTGTTAAAACACAGATTGCTGGGACAAACCCCAGAGTTTCTAATTCTAATTCTTAGAGGGAGCTCAAGGTTTTGTACTTCTAACAAGCTCCCAAGTGATGCCAATGCTGCTGGTACAGGAAACACCCTTTGTGAACTACTGCTATATACTACAACATATTACTGTAAAAATACTTAGACTTCAGAATGAACTTTTAAAGCATTAGACTTTGTAGGCTTTTATTTCAAAATCAAGCTTTTGAAACTAAAACAAACAAACATAAAACAGTTCTTTCTTCTCAGAAAGCTTAATTTTTGCAATTCAAAAGTGCCTTGACTTTAACAATTATTATCTCTTCTAAGAGATTTAAAAAATCAATTTAGAAACTCAAATGATTTTGTTCTTATGGGGTTCCTCTGTGCCCTCATTCTTTGGGTGAATAAATGTCTCCAGATACTTGGAAAGCCAATGCTTTTGTAAATGAAGGATCTTACAGAAGCAGAAGGAAGCAGAAGGAAAAACTTTAGCCATTTCAAAACTTGATTTTGCCACAAAAATAACCACTGTTTATTTAGTGTCAATGCCAGACACTGTACTGGGTAATTATTACTATTTTCTCATTTAATTCTCACAATAAACTTCTTCAATATATGTGACATTTTTGTTACTGTTGTAGTTGTTGTTTCCAGTTACAGATAAGCAAAATGATGCTTAGAGAAGTTAAGAAACTTACCTAAGCTTTCACAACTGGAAGTGGCAAAGCTGGAACTCTAACCCAGGTTTCCCTGACTACAGTCTGAGCTCTTAACCACTGCTAGACAGCCTTTCAAATAGAATTAATTTTTTTTAAAAGAAACTTCATTATGACTGAAAAAGGAAATACCTACATTTATTCAAAATTACATCTTTTTCTTTTGTAAGACACATTTAGGCTGGATAGAGGAAGAATGCTCCATTCAGGAGACTGTGAAATTACCTCTCATTGGAAGTGGTCATTAACATCTTGCCCTTGGTGTTTCAAGTGGACAATACAGAGCACTGGATTACATGCCACCTGAAAAACTACATATGAGCAGAGAGATTGACCTCATCATCTGTCAATTTCTAATTTTTAACAGTACTTTATTTTTGATCCCTTTTGAATCAAGTTGCTCATTTGTTTGCTCTTTGTCCAGTATTTCCTCAAAGAGGAATGAATGTTTGCTTCAGTCTTCCCATTATTCATGGGAGATTCACACTAGAAAATGTGGTTACGTGAGCCCCACCCCAATGCCAATACTATGTAGCTGTGTATCTTTCTCATTTTCCTTGATGAACACTATGCACACAACATAGCCATCTGGCAGTGGCGAGAGAAACAGCGTAAAAATGAGATATGTGTGTGTAAATAAAATATTGATGAATGAAGCTCTGAGAGCTGAGATGAAAGTGAAGCAGAACAGACAGATAAATCATTCTGATACTTGTGTTAGTGCTGAAATTATGTTCCTTTGCTTTTTTTTTTCCTGCTGACAGCAGTGGAGGTGACAAAAAATACTTTCAATTTTGCTGCTGACACAAATACTGAAGCACAAGATGTGGTTTCTGTTTTGCTGCTGAGAAAGCAACCCGCCCTCCAGATAAAAGAGAAGGATACGATGATATTGGCCTATTTATGGTACAATCTGTAGTTTATGCTCAAACTAGGGTAAGGTGGTCTGGAAAACAACTGAATGAAAATGCAATAAGTGAAATGTGAGTTATGTGAACTTTATTCCATTCTTTTGTTGAGTTTTCTCTTCCTTTGCACTGATTTTGATCTCTAAGTTGAGAGTAAGGATGGAAGAAGAAAATGCTTAAATCTCTAGTTACTAACCTTCATTAATATTTATACAGCTAACATCTATTGAATGTTTACCACATGCCAAACACTGTGATAAGTATTTTCTCCTCTACTTCTCATAACCACTCAATGAGATAGATACCATTATTGTCACTACTTTTACAGATGAGGACACAGGCTTAGAGAAGTTGAATGACTTGCATAAGATCACACAGACAGTATGTGTTGAAACTAGGATTCAAATAGGCAATCTGATTTCAGAATCTGTGCTTTTAATCACCATGTTATACTGCATCTCACCTCCAGTATAAAAAATAAAATAAAAAACAGCAGCAGCTTGCCCACTGTTATTTAGTAATGACTGGCAAAGTTCATCAAAAAATTATCCCTAGTCTGGATCCAGCCATTTATAGTTTATTAAATGCTTCTACAATATCTCCTCATTTGATTTCACAACAATCTTGAGAGTTGGCAAGGCAAGCAAGTGTATTCCCATTTATCAGAAAAAGAAACTGAATTTCAGAGAAATTAAGTCAATTTCTTAAAGCTACACAGCTAATAAGCAGCAGCAACAAGATCTCAACTCCAAGACCAGGGTACATTCTGCTCTGCCATACTGTTGCTAGATATCTGACAAGATATCAAGACAAATTCCTTTATCTGCCTATGCAGGTGAGATGTATAGATGTTCTTTGAATGCAGTACCTTTTCAAAGTCTTGGTGGTTGTTTTAAGAGCAAATAGAAATTGTAGTAACTGATTTCTATGTACAAAGTACTATACAAGGGAATCTCTTTCAAGTCAAGAAAACTAGATGAAGATAAAATTATGTTGAGAAAACTCTTTACTCATTTTAATTCCCATAAACGTGGATGGAAAGGAGAAAATACAGGTAGAGGAATATGTGAAGAAATTTAACATATTTGGCAGTGTTAAATACACATAGCAGGCTAACCCATTCCTTAGCCTAAAAACACACAAACAAAAAGCCAGACATCACAGCCAGGTAATTAAAAGGGCCTTTGTGGCATAATTAAAGGCTAGAAATGAGAAAGACCATTCTTTTTGTTTATCTCAGTCCAGAGTGTGAGATACCCAATTTCTGTGATTTTTGAAACATATCCAAAGTTGACCAGAAAGAAATAGGAAAGATGCATATCATCTCAATGACCGTCCTCCCCTATGCCAACTAAATTTCTTCCCTCCCACTGAACAAAATGGATAAAAATAGTCATTCACCTCAAATATTTTGTTTTGGTTTTGATTATCTGGTTACAAAAGCAAAAAGTCATATTTAGGGAGTTACTGGTCAGAACATTTCTTGATAGGCTGCATAATACAGTACTGTTAACTACAGGCAGTATGTTGTACAGAAGATTTCTAGGACTTATTCATCTTGCATAATTGAAACGTTATACCCATGGAACACTCCCCGTTTCCCTCTCACCTAGTCTCTGAATACTACCATTTGACTCTCTGCTTCTAGGAGTTTGACTATTTTAGATACTGTGTATAAGTGGTATCATGTAGTATTTGTCCTTCTATTACTGGCTTATTTCACTTAGCATAATATCCTCCAGGATCATCCACATTGTAACATATGGCAGGATTTCTTTTCTATTTTTTTTAAGTCTTTAAGGATATTTTATTTATCCATTCATCTGCAAATGGGCACTTAGGTTGATTCCATATCTTGGGTACTGTGAATACTGTGACTAATGCTGCAATGAACATGGGAGAACATACTGATTTCAAATCCCTTTGACATATACATAGAAGTGGGACTGCTGGATCATATGATTGTTCTATTCTTAATATTTTGGAAAAACTCCCATACTGTTTTCCACAGTGGCTGCAGCATTTTACATTCCCACCAACAATGCACAAGGGTTCCAATTTCTCCACGTCCTCTTCAACACTTGTTATTTCCTGTTTTTTTTTTTTTTCTTTTGATTGTTGCCATCTTAATGAGTTTGAAGCAATATCTCATTGTGGCTCTGATTTGTATTTTCCTGATGATTCGTGATGTTGAGCATGTTTTCCTATACCTGTTGGCCATTTGTATGTCTTCTTTGGAGAAATGTCTATTCAAATCTTTTGCTCATTTTTAAAATCAGGTTGTTTGGTTATTTGTTATTGAGTTGGAGAAGTTTCTTATATATTTTGGATATTATCCCCTTATCAGTTATATGGTTTGCAAATATTTTCTCCCATTCCATTGGTTGCCTTTTCACTCTGTTGTTTCCTTTGTTATGAAGGAGTTTTTGTTAATGTAGTCACACTTGTTTATTTTTATTTTTGGTGTCGCATCCGAGAGATCACTGCCAAGACCAATGTCAAGATGATCTTCTCTGTTTTCTTCTATGCATTTTATAGTTTCAGGTCATAAGTTTAAGTCTTTAATCCATTTTGAGTTTATTTTTGTGTATAGTGTAGAATAATGGGCCCAATTTTATTCTTTTTTATGTGGATATCCAATTTTCCCAGCACTATTTGTTGAAGAGGCATTGTGTGGTCATCTTGATACCCTTGTCAAATTTCAGTTGACCGTGTATATGTTGGTTTAATTTGGGGCTCTCTAATCTGTTCCATTGGTCTATATGTCTGTCTCTATGCCAGCACCGTATAGTTTTAATTATTATAGCTTTGTAATATATTAATATGTTTGAAAATCACAAAATGTGATGCCTCCAGCTTTGTTCTTCTTCTTTTTCAAAATTGCTATGGGTGTTCAAGGTCTTTTTTGATTCCATATGAATTTTAATATTATTTTTCAATTTCTATAAAAAAATTTATTGGGATATTGATGGAGATAGCATTGAATATGTAGATTTCTTTGAGTAGTATGGACATTTTAACAGTATTCTTCCAATTCATGAACAAAATATGTCTTTCCATTTATTTGTATCTTTAATTTCTTTTATCATTGTTTTGTAGTTTTTAGTGTACCTTCTTGGTTAAATCTATTCCTAAGTCTTTTATTCTTTTTGATGCTGTAGTAAATGGGATTGTTTATTTAATTTCCTTTTTGGAGAGTTTGCTGTTAGTGTGTAAAACACTTCTGATTTTTGTTGATTTTGTATCCTGAAAATTTACCAAATTTATTTACTAATTCTAACAGTTTATTTTAATCTTTAGGGTTGCCTACATATGAGATTATGTCATCTGCAAACAGAGTTAATTTTACTTCTTCTTTTCTAATTTAGATGCATTTACTTATTTATTTGTTTATTTATTTATTTTTACTGCCTAATTGCTCTGGGGAGGCCTTTCTGTCCTGCCTTTATTAGAAGTGGCAAGAGTAGGCATCCTTGCTTTGTTCCTGACCTTAGAGGAAAAACATTAAGCTTTTCATTGTTGAATATGATGTTAGCTGTGGGATTCTCAGATACAGCCTTTACTGTTTTGAGGTAAATACCTTCAATATTCATTTGTTGAGAATTTTTGTCATGAAAGAGTGTTGAATTTTGTTAAATGCTTTTTCTGCAACTTTTGAAATGACCACATAATTTTCACTCTTCTGTTAATGTAGTGTATCACATTTATTGATTTGCATATGTTCAACCATCCTTGCATCCTGGGGATAATTCCTACTTAGTCGTGGTGTCTGATCCTTTTAATGTGATGTTGAATTTGATTTGCTAGTATTTTCTTTAGAATTTTAGCATGTTCATCAAGGATATTGGCCTGCACAGATGCTCCTCAGCTTAACAGGGTTACGTCCCAATAAACCCATCATAAGTTGAAAATATCATGAGTAAAAAATGCACTTAATACACCTAATCTACCGAACATCATAACTTAGCCTAGCCTACCTTAAACATGCTCAGAACATTTACATTAGCTTACAGTTTGGTAAAATTTCTGACAACGCAGTACACTATAGCATACTGGTGGTTTACCTTTGTGGTCATGTGGCTGACTGGAGCTGTGTCTTGCTGGCCCTGTCCAGCATCACCAGAGAGTATCATATTGTATATTGCTAGCCAAAGAGAAGATCAAAATTCAAGATGAGAAGTACGATTTCTACTGAATGCATATTGCTTTTGCACTGTCATAAACTTGAAAAATCAAAAGTTGAACCATTGTAAGTCAATGGCCCTTTGTAGTTTCTTGTGTCCTTTTCTGGCTTTGGTATCTGGGTAATGCTGGCCTCATAAAATGAGTTTGGAAGTGCTCCAGATGCTTCAAATTTTGAAAGAAGTTTGAGAAGGATTGGTGTTTATTATTGTTTAAATGTTTGATAGAATTCACCAGTGAAGTAATCTGGTCCTGGAATTTCCTTTGTTGGGAAGTTTTTTGTTTTCATTTTTATTTCAGCATATTATGGGTCTACAAATCTTTTGGACACATATATTGCCTTTGCCCCATTGGAGTCAGAGCTTCAAGCATTTCTGTCCCCTAGATGGTGTGCACCACATCTATTAAGTGTGAGCATACCCATTCCCTTCTCCCCCGTTGACCTGTTAGACACCCGGTGAATGTTACTACTATGTGTGCACATAAGTGTTGATCAATTAATACCAATTTGATGGTGAATACATGTGGTACTTCTTTTTCATTCTTGTGATACTTCACTTAGTAGAATGGGCTCCAGCTCCATCCAGGGTAATACAAGAAGTGCTACATCACCATTGTTTTTTGTGGCTCAGTAGAACTTCATAGTATACATATACCACCTTTTATAAATCCACTCATGTATTGATGGGCACCTGGGTTGTTTCTATATCTTTGCAATTGTGAATTGTGCTGCTATAAACATTCGAGTGCAGATGTCTTTTTTATAGAATGTCTTTTTTTCCTTTGGGTAGATGCCCAGTAATGGGATTGCTAGATCAAATGGTAGTTCTACTTGTAGCTCTTTGAGATATCTCCATATTAGTTTCCACAGAGGTTGTACTAGTTTATGGTCTCATCAACAGTGTATGAGTGTTCCTATGTCTCCACATCCATAGCAACATTTATTGTTTTGGGACTTCTTAATAAAAGCCATTCTCACTAGAGTGAAGTGATATCTCATTGTGGTTTTGATTTGCATTTCCCTGATAATTCAAGATGTTGAGCATTTTTCATATGTTTCTTGGCCATTAGTCTGTCTTCTTTTGAAGTTTCTGTTCATGTTCTTTGCCCACTTTTTAATGGGGTTGTTTGATTTTTTCTTGCTGATTTTCCAGAGTTCTATATAGGTTCTAGTTATTAGCCCTTTGTCTGATGTGTAGTATGTGAATATTTTCTCCCACTCTGTATGTTGTCTGTTTGCTCTTGTGATAGTTTCCTTGGCTGTGCAGAAGCTTTTTTAATTTCATCAGGTCTCATTTATTTTTTTGTTGTTGTTTCTGTGAAGGCTTTTGGGATCTTTGTCATAAATTCTTTCCCTATGCCAATGTCTATAAGAGTTTTTCCAACATTTTCTTCTAGAATTCTTATCATTTCATGCCTTAGATTTGAGTTTGTTATCCCCCATGAGTTGATTTTTGTGAGAGATGAGGGGTGTGTATCCTGTTTCAGTCTTCTACATGTGGCTATCCAATTTTCCCAACACTGTTTATTGAATAAAGATTCTTTTCCCTAGCATATTTTTTTCTGCTTTGTCAAAGATTACATGGCTATATGAGGAAGGTTTTATATCTGGGTACTTGGTTCTGTTTCGTTGGTCTATGTCTCTGTTCTTGTGCCAGTAAAATACTGTTTTAGTTACTGGAGATTTACAAGGCTACAGTATGGCCTTAAGTATGATAGATTAATCCCTCCCAATTTGTTCTTGTTGCTTAAGATTTCTTTTGCTATATGGGGTCTTCTCTGGTGCCATACAAAGTGTAGAATTATTTTTTCTATATCTGTGAAAAATGATGTTGGTATTTTAATAGGGATTACATCAGATCTGTAGATCATTTTAGGTAGTATAGACATTTTAACAATGTTGATTCTGCCAGCCCATGAGCATGGTATGGTTTTCCAGCTGTTTATGTCTTCTGCTATTTCCTTCCTCGGTGTTTCTTATTTCTCCCTGTAGAGGTCTTTCACTTCCTTAGTCAAATATATTCCTAGGTATTTTATTTTCTTTGTTGCTATTGTGAAGGGTATTGAGTCTTTGATTTGGTTCTCAGTTTCACTCCTGTTGGCATATAAGAATGCTATTGATATGTGTCCATTGATTTTGTAACTTGATACTTTGCTTAATTTGTTTATCATTTCTAGTAGTTCATGGCAGAATCTTTGGGTTTTCTATATTTAAGATCATATCATCAGCAAAGAACGATAGTTTGACCTCTTCTGCCCCCTTTTGGATGCCCTTGATTTCCTTCTCTTGTCTGATTGCTCTGGGTAGGGCTTCCAGCACTATATTTAATAGAAGTGATAATAGAGGGCAAACTTGTCTGGCTCCAGTTCTAAGTGTGAATGTACTCCCTGGCCCTCCCTTGTGCTGCTTGCCTTGTGACTCCAGCAGAGTGAGACAAACCCCAAAGCAGAGAGACATTGCTCCATCTTGGGCACCCTGTGAGTGACCTTCCTAATATTTTGAAATTAAAAAAAAAAAAGAAATTGGCTCACATCAATATGGAGTCTTGTATGTGAAAATGTACAGTGTGGACTGGCAGGCTGGAGACCCACAGGATCTTATGGTACAACTCCACCTTGAAGGACAGTAAGTGCAGACCCAAGGGAGCTGATGGTGCAGTCTGCTGGAAAATTTCAATTTGGGTTTTGGGAATTTGGTCTTTTTGTTCTATTCATACCTTCAACTGAGGGGATGAGGCCCACCCACCTTATGAAGGACAATGTGCTTACTCAAAGTTCATCAGTTTAAATGTTAATTACCTCCAAACTCACCCTACAAGTTGAGCCACAAAATTAGCCCTCACCTACCTCCTTGATAAAGTTTATTCCTAAATATTCTATTCTTTTTTATGCTATTGTAAATTGAATTGTTTTCTAATTTTTTTCACATTGTTCATTGTTAGAAGATAGTCATGCAATTGATTTTTCTTTTTTAAAATATTTTTTTGGTGAGAACACAAATTTACTCTTCTATTACTAGTAATTTTCCAGAATAAAATATATTGTTATTCACTGTAGTTATACTGTACAATGGATCTCTTTAACTTATCCCTCCTAACTGAAATTTTTTCTTTAACCAACTTCTCTGATTTTTGTGTGTTGATTTTGTGTCCTTCAACTTTTTTGAATTCCTTTATTAGTTCTAATAAAGGAATGTGTATGTGTATATGTGTATGTGTATGTGTATATGTGTATGTGTATGTGTATGTGTATATGTGTGCAATCTTTAGAG
This sequence comes from Lepilemur ruficaudatus, assembly GCA_963574885.1. Classification (NCBI taxonomy): domain Eukaryota; kingdom Metazoa; phylum Chordata; class Mammalia; order Primates; family Lepilemuridae; genus Lepilemur; species Lepilemur ruficaudatus. The sequence continues at coordinate 39,068 of CAUYRT010018997.1, forward strand.
TTTGCTACATATAAGATCATGTTATCCATGAATGGAGATCATTAATTGCACTTCTACCTTCCCAATTTGAATGACTTTTATTTCTTTGTCTTGACAATATCTCTGGGTAGAACTTAAAGGACTATGTTGAATAAAGATAGAGAAAACATATACCCTTGTCTTGTTCATCATCTTAGAGGAAAAATGTTCAATCTTTCACCATTGAGTATGATGTTATCTGTGAGTTTTTCATAAATGTCCTTTATAATATTGAGGAAGTTTCCTTTCATTCCTAGTTTGTTGAGTGTTTTTATCATGAAAAGGTGTTTAATATTGGTAAGTGTTTTTTTCTGCATCAATTGAATGATTGTGTGTCTTTTTCTTCCATTCTTTTAAAATTCTGTATTACATTGATGTCCATGGATGAACAGTCCTTTAGCTCTGGGAATAAATCCTGCATGGTCATTGAGTACAATCCTTTTTATATGCAGCTGGATTATATTTGCTAATATTTCATTGAGAATTTTTATATCAGTATTCATAAGGGACATCGTTGTGTAGTTTTCTTTTCTTGTCATGTCTTTGTCTGACTTTAGTATCAGCTTACTGCTAACTTCATGGAATGAGTTAGGGAGTGATCCCTCCTCTTCAGTTTTGGGAAATGTTTAAGAAGGATAGATGTCAATTCTTCCTTAAATTTTTGAGAGAATTCGCCAGTGAAGATCCAAGAATTTTCTTAGTTGGAAGGCTTGTGATTGATGATTTTAAACTCTTTACTCTTTATAAGTCTATTCAGATTTTCTACTCATTCATGACTCAGTTTTGGTAGATTGTATTTCTAAGAATTTGCCCATTTCATTTAGGTTATCCAATTTGTTGCTGTAAAATTATTTATAGTACTCTATTATTATCATTTTCTTTAAAATTTATAGTAATATATCCTCTCTAATATCTGATTTTACTAATTCCACTCTTATTCAATCTAGCCAAAAGTTTGTTAATTGTTAATTTTGTTGATCATATTGAAGAACTTTCGGTTTTATTTCTGTATTGATTTTTTCTTCTCTATTTTATTTATTTCTGCTCTAATCTTTATTATTTCCTTCCTCATGCTAGCTTTGTGTTTAGTTTGTTCTTTTTTCTACTTCCTTATTGTATAAAGTTAGGTTATTAATTTGAGATCTTTCTTCTTTTTGAATTATTTTTATTTTTAGTTATTATGGGTACATAATAGCTGCATATCTTTATAGGGTACATGTGATGTTTTGATACAGGCATACTATGTGAATTAATAAAATCAGGGTAATTGAGACATTTACCATTTCTTTGTGTGGAACACTCCAATTCCACATTTTTAGTTATTCTTACAGCTATAAATTTCCCTCTTAGCACTGCTTTCACTGTCTCCTACAAGTTTTGGTATGTTGCGTTTCACTTTCATTTCGCCCCTACAATGCTCACTGCATCCATTAGTTGTGAGTTTATCCACCCCCAACTCCCCAATCCCTTAAGAATATTACTACTGTATGAGCACCTGAGTGTTGATCAGTTAGTGCCAATTTTATGGCAAATACACGTGGTGCCTATTCTTCCATTCTTATGATTCCTCACTTCAGAGGATTTGCTCAAGCTCTACCTAGGAAAATATAAGAGGTGCTAGATCACCGTCATTTCTTAATAATTGAGTAGTATTCCATTGTATACATATACCATATTTTATTGATCTACTCATGGATTGATGGACACTTGGGTTCTTTCCACATCCTTGCAATAGTGAATTGTGCTGCCATAACCATTCAGGTGCAGATGTCTTTATTATAGAATGTCTTTTGTTCCTTTGGGTAGATGCCTAATAGTGCTATTGCTGGATCAAATGGTATTTCTATTTTTAGCTACAAATGCTGGTGAGGATGTGGAGAGATAGGAACACTCTTACACTGCTGGTGGGACTGCAAATTAGTGCAAACTCTGTGGAAAAGACTTCTTTTTTGACATAATGTAAGGTCTATCATGGAGACTGTTCTATGTGCACTTGAGAAAATTGTGTATTCTGCTGTTTTCGGGTGTAATGTCCTGTATATGTCTATTAAATCCAATTGGTTTATAGTGTTCAAGTTCTCTATTTACTTAATGAGTTTCTATTTGGTTATTCTATCCACTATTGAAAGTGAGGTCTCCAACTATTATTGTAAAACTCTCTATTTCTCTCTTCACTACTATCGATGTTTAGTTCATATATTTCGGAACTCTGATATTTTGTGTATAGTTTTTTAAAATTGTTATATCTTCTTGGTGAATTGACTTTTTATTAATATATAATGTCCTTCTTTATCAGTTATAACACTTTTTTACTGAAAGTCTATTTTGTCTGATATTTCTGTGACCACCCTAGCTCTTTTTGTTACTATTTGCATGGACTATCTTTTCCCATCATTTCACATTCAACCTACTTGTGCCTTTTGATCTAGAAGGAGTCTCCTATAGATAGCATATAGTTGTATCACTTTTTAAATTTATTCTGACAATCTGTCACTTTTTATTAGATCATTAATCCATTTATATTTAAAGTAATTACTTATAGGGAAAAACTTACTTTTGCCATCTTGTTATTTCCTTCCTGCATGCCTTATAGCATTTTTTTAATTTTTTTTTTATTTCAGCATATTACAGGGGTACAAATGTTTAGGCTACATATATTGACTTTGCACCACCCTAGTCAAAGCTTCACGCATGTCCATGCCACAGACGGTGTGCACTGCACCCATTAGGTATGAACATATTCATACCCTCCTTCTGCCGCCACCTGCCCGCCACCTGATGAATGTTATTACTATATGTGCACAAAAGTCTTGGTCAGTTAAGTCAGTTAATACCAATTTGATGGTGAGCACATATGGTGCTTGTTTTTCCATTCTTGTGATACTTCACTTAGTAGTATGGGCTGAGAGACTACTGGAATTGACAAACAAATTCAGCAAAGTCTCAGGATACAAAATCAATGTACAGAAATCAGTAGCATTCCTTTATACATTATAGCATTTTTGTCCCCCATTTCCTCCATTACTGCCTTAATTTATGTTTAGTTCATTTTCTATAATGATGTATTTTTATTCCCTTCTCCTTTCCTTTTGTGTATATTCTATAGACTATTTTTGTAATACTGTGGGGATTACATATAATATCCTATAGTTATAATATTCTATTTTGAATTGATACCTATTTAACATCATTCACATAGAAATCTACTCCAATATAGCTCTGCCTCCCACACATTTTATGTTATTAATACCACAGACTATATCTTAATATATTGTGTATCATTTAACATAAATGTATAACTATTTTCATACATTTGTCTTTTAAATTATGTACAAAATAAGTGGATTACAAACTAGAAGGAGTATAATGGGTTTTATACTTGCCTGATTATTTACTCTTGCTAGAGAACTCTATATGTTCATATGGCTATGAGTTACTCTCTAGCATCCTTTCGTTTTAACCTGAGGGACTCCCTTTACCGTTTCTTGTAGGGCAGGTCTAGTGGTAGTGAACTCTCTCAATTTTTTTTAATCCAGGAATGTATTAATTTCCCCCTGATGTTTGAGGGAAATTTTTTCCAGATAGAGAATTATTTGCTGACATTTGTTTTCCTCCAGCACTTTAAATATATTATCCCACTTCTTTCCGGCTGCAAGATTTCTTCTGAAAAATTAACTAAAAATCTTACTAAAGATCCTTTGCCTGTGATAGTTTGTTTACCTCTTGCTGCTTTTAAGATTCTCTCTTGTCTTTGGCTTTCAACAGTTTCATTATAATGTGTTTGGTATGAGTCTCCTTGGGTTTATACTAATTGGAGTTCACTGAGTTTCTTAGATTTTTATGCTCATGACTTTAATAAAATTTGGGAAGTTTTCAGTCATTATGTCTTCAAATAACCTCTTTGCCCTTTTATCCTTCTTGTCTTTCTGGGACACCATAAATTTTATGTTTATCTGCTTGATGGTATTCTGTAAGTCTCTTAGACTCTGTTCATTTTTCTTCATTCTTTTTTTCTCTGCTCCTCAGACTCAAGAATTTCAAATGACCAACTTCAAATTTGATGATTCTTTCCTCTGCCTACTCAAGTATGCTATTGACTCCCTTTAGGAAATTTTTCAATTCAGTTATTATATTTTTTGGTTCCAGAATTTCTCTTTGTTTCCTTTTCATAATTTCTATCTTTTTGTCTATAGTCTTATTTTGTTCTTATGCCATTTTCTTGATTTTCTTTAGTTCTTTGTTTGTATTTTCCTTTAGCTCTTTGAGGATATTTAAAATAGTTTGTTAAACATATTTGTTCAGTAAATCCAATGCCTTTCCTTCTTCTGCTATGGTTTCTGCCATTTTAGTTTCTTTCTCTGAATAGGCCACATTTTCTTGTTTCTTTGTATGCCTTGTAATTATTTTTTTGTTAAGAAATGGGCATCTGAAAAGCCAGTGACCTCTCTCAGCCTTTGCAGACTGGCTCTGTGCCAATGCAGTCCTTCACTAACTACCGGGGTATGTTCTGGGCCTTGCAATCATACTGAAGTGAAAGCTTAAGTTCTCGGGTATTTTGTGAGCATGCACCTTTCCTGAGCCTGCATGTTTCTTTTCTGATTCTCACATATGCATTATTGCTTTTCAATGTCTTAATTTCTTCAGTGTCACCTTAGCTTTTCCTCAGGGCTTGGGTGGTCTGTTAGATGTCTCTACCCATAATTATTTTCCCCAAGTTACTGCAAGTCTGTAGCCTTCCTGCAGATTTCCCAAGCTGTGCCTGAGATCTGAGATGGGCAAAACAGAGATCAGTCTTTCATATGGCCCCCTGACTGGTTAGAAGTTTGCATATAAGGTCTGCTAAACTTCCATCAGTCAAAGGGTAGAATTGGGAATTGTGCTGCCTCCTTCTCCAAACCAAAACTGTGCTAAGACTGGGATGGGGTGGGGCAAGAGGGGAAAGAAAGTTTGCCACAAAATGTTTTACAATTTTGAATGTGGCTTTTTCTTTTGGGGGCATTCACTTGGTTGCTATAGCCCTTTGACTGTTTTCCAAATCCCCTGTAAGTTTATTTTAGCCAGTTTCTTACTGCTTTTTGATGTTTCTGTTGGGGAACAAGGGCCTAGAGCTTCCTGGTCTGCCATTTTGCTGGTATTACTCCTAAATTTTAAATTTATTTTCTTAACATTCCTTTCACCTTCTTTGTCTAACTGAAACCTAGATATCCAATGAGGATATTACTTTCCCTGTAGCCCTCTCAAATGGTGATTATTTTCACTTTCATATCCATGTAACCTAGAGCCTGGGGATAAAATAGACATCTATTTTTGCTCAACATTGCTACTTCCAAACTATTTCTCCTCCTTTTTCTTTGAAGTTCCTGTGGAGTTTATGCTCACAGTCATGCTGCCTGCTGCATTTCTCTGTTATTGCTAATTACTAAAATGCTGTTCACTTCTCATTCATTTCAATCTAAGCACCTGGCTCTTTGTCTTCTTCTCTTTTCATCATCAATACTATTATTGGGTTGGTACAAAAGTAATTGAGCTTTTAGCATTGTTGAAATTTGCCATTTAATATTAGAATACATTCTTAAATAAATTTGGTTATGTTATACATCATTTTAATGCACATTTATCACTTTATTTTTTTGCTAATGACTACTTGCTGTTTATTTTATATTTATTTTACACTATGGAAATGATGTTAGACAGAAAGCAAAATTGAGTGATTTTCTTACTCAAGTTCAAAATGGATCATAAAGCAGCTGATATAACTTGCAAAATCAGCAACACATTTGGCCCAGGAACTGCTAACAAACACACAGTGCAGTTGTGGTTCAAGAAGTTTTGCAAAGGAGAGGAGAGCCTCGAAGATGAGGAGCACCATGGCCAGTCATTAGAAGTTGACAACCACCAATTGAGAGCAATCATTGAAGCTGATCCTCTTACAACTACATAAGTTGCCGAAGAACTTAATGTTGACCATTTTATGGCTGTTTGGCATTTGAAGCAAATTGGAAAGGCAAAAAAGCTCAATAAGCGGGTGCCCCACGAGCTGACTGAAAATCAAAAAATCATCATTTTGAAGTGCCTTCTCTTCTTGTATGCAACAACGAGCCATATCTCAATCGGACTATGATGCGCCATGAAAAGTGGATGTTATACAACAACCAGCGATGACCAGCTCAGTGGCTGGACCGAGAAGAAGATCTGAAGAACTTCCCAAAGCCAAACTTGACCCAGAAAAAGGTCACGGTCACTGTTTGGCAGTCTGCTGCTGGTCTGATCCACTACAGCATTTTGAATCCTGGTAAAGCCATTACATCTGAGAAGTATGCTCAGCAAATTGATGAGATGTACCAAAAAATGCAATGCCTTCAGCTGGCATTGGTCAATGGAAAGGGCCCACTTTTTCTCCACGACAATGCCCAACTACACATTACACAACCAACACTTCAAAAGTTGAATGAATTGGCTTGTGAAGTTTTTCTTCATCTGCCATATTCACCTGACCTCTTGCCAACTGATTATCATTTCTTCAAGCAGTTCAACAACTTTTTGCAGGGAAAATGCTTCCCCAACCAGCAGGATGCAGAAAATGCTTTCCAAGAGTTCATCGAATCCCGAAACATGGATTTTTACATTACAGGAATAAACAAACTTAATTCTCATTGGCAAAAATGTATTGATTGCAATGTTCCTATTTTGATTAATAAAGATGTATTTGAGCCTAGTTATAATGATTTAAAATTCACAGTCCCAAGCCGCAATTACTTTTGCACCAACCTGGTAGCATTATTGGTGACTACAACATCCGTTTAGATAATATATACAAAAGTCTTACTGTTCAGTACTGGTGTATTCTCTCCTTAATGACTACTTCCTCTCTTCCACCTCAACCACTCACTCGCATGGTTATACTCTACTCATCAACAATTATAGCATTGTCACTAAAATTTTGAATTCAAGCATCCTACTCTAACCCACAATTCCTATCTTTCTAGTTCAATTGCTTAACTACCCACACATCATTAATTCTTCAAACTTACTGAGGCCTTGAGTCTATGCACCTTAGCATTTTTTCCCTATCCATCACTACTCATGTCTACTCATTCCTTCTCACTCAGCTTAGATTCAGGAACATCTCTATGGTCTCTCCTTTGCAAGTACTCTTAAATACCAGGTGGCACCTGAATAAAATAGGAACAGTCTCATTCAGACTACCCATAATGCCTATATTGATATTGCTCATACTGTCAATATTAAAGCAACTGTCAATATCTGTGACTAATAGCATTGACAGTTTTATTAATTAATATTTCTTATGTTTTGTTTTGTTGCCTTGAGGCTTGGTTTGTAAAGATCAGATATAAATTCATCTAAGACACAGAATAATAGAATAAGTTTTAAAAATAAGGAAGGGAATTTTATTTTATTTTTTAGGGAAAAGTAAAATATGGGGGCAGTAGAGTCAAAGCATCATATCAAATGATTTAGAATAATTTCTCCCCAAACAAAATCTATGAGTGTAATGAGAAAGCAGAAGAACTTTTCTTTTTACCTTGCTTGGTTTTGTCAATGCATTTCTGTAATCTTCAAAAAGTGGGGAAGTTTGGCCTCTGCTTCCTTTCTTTTGATTCCTGCAGTTATTATTGCCTCATTATACAGTCATTTGTACAATGTTTTGGCAGACATTTGCTGTTGCATAAATTAAAGTCATAGAATCTCGTTTTGCCTACAGGTCTTTATGAAAATACCAGCAACATTTTTATTTGAATGCCAAAGTTTGTCAACCATTAAACTGATTGATTTTCCATTACACAATTCAATAGAAGAGGCAATCTTCAGTTTGTATGCAACATTATTCTGAGAAAAAGACTCATCGTTGAAAATCCTTCCTGCTTATACATTAAAAAAATGATATTCCTTTCACAAGAGAGCCTCATGTTTTAAAACTATCTTTATACATGAATTGCTCCCTTCATATGCCTGGTCCAGGTATAGCATGGTAATTCACCTCACTGCAATGAAAGAGCTTTTCCATTTTGTAGTAGCAACACTAGCTTCTTTAAATTTTATTTTAATTTCAACTCTCTCAGAAAGAAACTATAGTTCATGTGATATAAATTATAACCCTCAAAAATGATCAAATTTACTGTCTTAGAGAAGAGCCTTTATGCAGGACTAACAGGTCTCAGCAGCTGTGTTGTTTTTCCTACATGAATCCTTTAAAATGATCATGAACTTCTTTTGTAGGCACACCTGTCGTGGAAATAGTCTAGGCTAAATTGTAGGTTTGTTTACCCTTTAGCTATGCCTCTAAAAATGTCAGCAAAGATGTCAATTTGTGCCAACTACTGCTGGAGCAGCTGTTGGTTGGTTAGGAATGGGAGAGCAACCTTTATATTGGCTTATTTATTTGGATCAAACAAAGAAAGATGTAAATTTTCACAGTCACATCCTTGCTTCATTAAGGCAGATGTGTATCTGTTGTTTGTATGTCATATTATCCCCAAGCAGTACTGGGAATGAAAATTGTCCTTTGTTTAAAAATTTCATCACAAATGTTAAAAAGAGAGGATAATTGTACAGTAGTAGGAAATTTCATGAGGTGGGAAAGCTCCTTTTTCTAAATATTCAAGGTATATAATTTCTAAGAAGATAAAGAAGTGGTCAATGAAGAAAAAAATATCTTTATTGAAAGGGGAATCCTAAAAGAAAAGATAAAAGAGTTCAGCTTGTAGAATCGATATCATAAAGTGAGAAATCACGAAAGGAAGAAAGTGAGAAATTGATGTTCATACCTTGCTAGGTTAGTAGCCTTGAATGTCTAAAAGTGGTGGTGAAAAGAGCTCAAAGAAGCATTGAATTACCTGTAGATCTTGAAAAATCTATCAACCTAATAGACATGGTGTACCTTCAGATATTGTGGGTTGAAGTTCAATGGCAAACTCGAGAGTTAAGATCTTGACACATGCACTGAAATGAACTTTGTGAAATGGCCATCTTAAAAAGTGGAAAGTCTGAGCTGAAAATACTTTTGCATGCTTTCAAAGAACACTGATCCTGCTTACAAATGACAGAGACAAAAAATTTGGCTCATTAAAGCAGGATCAATAGTCACATAACTAAGAATACATTAATATGAAGAAGAATTGTGATAAAGATTACTTTTATATCAGTGATCTATCACGTAACCTAAGCCTTATGCCAAGTCACAAAAGTCATAATGGTATTTATTATGAGTTATGGCCACCTTCTTGCTTCTCCAAGTTTTCTCTATGACAAACTGCTTCCAAGGCCTATAATTATTAATATATGCTAGCAAGCACTATTATTTATTTAAAAATACCAATTTAAAATATATTTTAAAATAAAGCAAAACACATCTTTACAATGTAGTAATTTTCAACTCAGTGAAAAAGCCACATAATGCTCCCATGAAGATTCAATGGGACAAATAGGTCCTTGCTCCATTAGGGAAAATAATACCAGAAGAACATAATACATTGTATTTAAAAAGGAGTATGGCATCCAGGTAGTGATATGTCAAACATGGACATAATTTTCTAAATGTGTTGATGATTGAATTTCCAGGATTTCAGTTTGAATAATATTCTGTCATTCTGTTCCTGCTAAGAAAAGTGGAAATTGTTATTTTTTGAGAAATACAAATTATTAAATACTTACTAAAAAATATAAATGATACTTCAAGCAATATTGTAAGAATTATATATATAACACTTACTAAAAACATTATTTACGTTACCTGCAAAATTCAAATTTATTTGAAAAATTAATAGAAAAATAGACATTTCAGATTTTTCTTAATACAAGAGCTGTTTAAGACAAAAATGTAGTTGAGTCGTTTCTTCCCGAACCCCACCTCCCACCCTATTACCCCCATCAATAAGCAGGTTACTACATTGGGATTTCCATTAAATTTTAGGATTAAATATTATTACATTATAAGATCATCACTAAATTTGCAAAAGGACCAACAAAGAGGAGAGTAACATAAAATTTCTTAATAAAACCAAAGCAAATTGCATTGAGGAAAAAAAACTGGCTAAAGATAAGATATACTCAGATAAGAAATAGGTTTAACATAAGATGGAAAACAAAAGGCATCATGTTTTTAGGCTGAACTAGAATATTGATTTCTTTTGTTGCTTAATCAATTGACTTAGAATTTATGCTTTCATGAACTCTCTAAATTGAAGCTAATTGTATTCTGAGATATGTAAGGAGTTTTGTTTTTTTTTTAATAGAAGTGGCAAAGTGGAATCCCATAGCTGCTGCCTCCAGCCGATACCTGTGTTTCATTTGGCCCATCCAGTATTCTGGTTGTTTTTTTTTTTTTTTTTTTTTTTTTTAGACAGTCTCACACTTTTGCCTGGGCTAGAGTGCAGTGGCGTCAGCCTAGCTCACAGCAACCTCAAACTCCTGGGCTCAAGCAATGCTATTGCCTCAGCCTCCCGAGTAGCTGACAGTACAGGCATGCGCCACCATGACCGCCTAATTTTTTTTTCTATTTTTAGTTTTTTGGCTAATTTCTTTCTATTTGTAGTAGAGACGGGGTCTCACTCTTTCTCAGGCTGGTCTCAAACTCCTGAGCTCAAACGATCTTCCCGCCTCGGCCTCCCAGAGTGCTGGGATTACAGGCATGAGCCACTGCACCAGGCCAGTATTCTGTATTTTTTAAAAACTGAATTAGTTGCCAACAGTTAAGACGTGGGAGACTTTATATTACAATTTGGATGTCTAGCTACTCTTGCAAAGTCAGACGATCTAGCAAATGTGAGCCTGCATCTCTGCATGGGAAGAAAACATATTGTCTTAAGTGGCAGGAGTTGTATAGAAGCTGTTTACTTTAGACAGGGCCTATGCTCTCCTGCCTGCCACAGCCCCCACCAGACACTTTTTATTTAATGTATCACCTGCCTAGCCCTATAGGTTTTTGTTTTTTATTTATTTCAGGGTATTATTAGGGTATGACTTCTACTTAAGAGAACCAGTCCTGGTTTGTTGGTAACTATATTCTATCTCACTGCCATAAAGATTAGAGTTGGGTTTGAGTTAAATGTACTTTGATGTTTGAGTAACTAATTTTCTTTTGCCAATATAGTAAATGGAAGCACATTATAATTCTGTTGGGGTGGTAATGGCATGGTGGACATAAATTATGCACCCTAACCATTTCCACATGTTATTATGCAATGATAATAAATGGACTATTTTTTGTGTGCCAGGAATTGGGTTAAATTAGTTAATTTAAATAGCAAAACAACCCTATGAAAAAGGCACTTTTAGACTTATTTTCTAGTTGAGGAAACCAAGGACAGATCAGTTACATAGCTTGCTAGTAAGTGGTAGATCTCAGATTCTAAGCCAGATCTGTTTGACTCCATGGTCCCATGTGCTTAATTAATACACTGCTATACCATGGCCTGGAGGGATGCATGACACTACATATATAGTAAAGGCAATTGTACTTATGTTATGTCCCATTCTTTGACAACATTAAACTCTTAGAATGGTAGGGGACTGTTACTTGGAATAAAGAGATGTGAAAATTGATTGTGTCCAGCAAAATTCAAATCCACTAAGAAAGTTTTTGGAATCTAGTTAAAGGAACATTAGCAGAATTTGGCTAGGGTCAAAACAAATAGTAGACTGACAACAATTAAACTTCCCTTGTTGAATGTATTTCTTGATAATATTTTGCCCCAGTAAAAATATTTAAATTGTGTTCTCAATATTCCTAAAAGGTATAAATATGTGTAAGATAATTTTTTGTCAAACCAGAAAAGGATCATTCCCACTTCCCTTTTCACATACATGGAAGACAAAAGACTCCATAACTTTTTTGAAGTCTTTTGAATAAATGGGACTTGATTAAATTAAAAAACTTCTGCACAGAAAATGAAGTAATCAGCAGAGCAAATAGACAAGCTATAGAATGGGAGAAAATATTCACAAACTATATATCAGATAAAGGTCTAATATCCAGAATCTACAAAGAATTCAAACAAATCAGCAAGAAACAAACAACCCTATTAAAAATTGGGCAAAAGATAGGAACAGAAGCTTTTCAAAAGAAGATAGAAAAATGGCCAGCAATCACATAAAAAATGCTCAACATCACTAATCATCAGGGAAATGTAAATTAAAACCACAATGAGATATCACCTGTTAGAATGTTGACTGTAGGTGAGGATATGGAGAAAAAGGAACCCTTGAACTTTTGTTGGGAATGTAAATTAGTAGCTATATGGAAAATAGCACAGAGATTCCTCAAAAAATTAAAAGAAGTCTGTAATCTATCAATCCCACTAATGGGTATAAATTCAAAGGAACTAAAACCAAGTATGTCAAAGGTATATTTGCACCCCCATGTTTGTTGCAGCACTATTCACAATAGCCAAGCTATGGAATCAACCTAGGTGTCCATCAATGGATGAATGGATAAAGAAAATATACATACATGAAGGAATACTATTCATCCATTAAAAAAGAGGATTCTTATCATTTATGACAACATGGACAGATCTGGAGACCATTATGTTAGTTGAAATAAGCCAGTGACAGAAGGACAAATACTGTATGATTTTGCTCGTATGTGAAATCTTAAAAAGTTGAATTAATAGAGAGTAGAATGGTGGGTGGGTACCGGGGACTGGGAAATGTTGATCAAAGGATATAAAATTTCAGTTAGGAGAACGAAGTTAAAGAGATCAATTGTACAACATGGTGACTTTAGTTAACAATGTATAGGCTTACTTCAGAGATATCTCAGGTTCAGTTCCAGACTCCATAGTAAAGTAAGTATCATGAGCAAGTTACACGAATGTTTCTCAGTGCATATAAAAATTATGTTTATGCTACAGTATATGATAAAGGTGGCTTATAAAATTAGTAGAAAAAGTGGATCATCTAGTAAAAGTGAAAAAAAAAGAAAAAGAGCTCTAATGTTACTAGTGCCAGGGCCTATGGCGCCTGCAACTGTCTCCATAGAAGACGCACTGACTCTTTGTCTTGCAGTAACTGAGATTTTAATGACCTGATACTTCCACACTGTGGGAGTCACTCAATTTCCTCATACAAACTTGACTAAGAAAGGATAGCTTCAAAGATTTCACATGTCCCAGTAACACAACAAATGTTCAGTTGTCTTCTAGAAGTTCATTCTCCTTTCCTTACCATGGCAGGCAGCACATAAGGGGCAGGAGGGTGGGTTCTTCATGCTTATTTTTTTTCAGGGCTGTTGCTTTACTTGATAGTCACAATCAGGCTCTTCAACATCACTACCAGCATCTGATTTATAGAACCCTAGTAACTTATCAGCAAAACAGGGATCCTAACAGAGGAACATGGCAAATAGCAGAGCTACTCCGGAACAGCCCAACTGGTGTGCCATGAATGGGTTACCGATGTACCAAAATATTAGCTTTTAGAGTCACAGCAGGACTTGGGGGCATCGAGCTCAAGGGCTAGTCGCCTACAGCGGGCTGTAAGCAGCCTCCTTTGTTTAAACAGTGCACTATGCAATTATCTTTTTCTTTGAGTGCTATTGAAGTTTAAAAAAAGGTTGGGAAACACTGTTCTAAGCAATTTACCTGGGAACAATAGGAACATGAATAATATCATTACGCAAACACAGAGTCATCTGGTTTCTGGAAAAGAATAAATTGAAAATTCCAGCAGAGAATGGGTGGGGGACAGATTAGTTTTTTCTGACTCTTTGAATTCAATTCTGTTTCCATATTAGATTATCATTAATATGATATCTATATTAGTTATCAACCTTCTGCAACTTTTACTTGCTAAGTACTCCTCTACACATACTTAGATAAGTTACAGGAGGAACGAAGAGTTGAGGAATAGTCATAAAACCACCAAAAGAAAATTTAGAGGAAAGCGTTTAATTTAATATAAGTCTAAGCACAGAAACAAACCATTAAAAAAGTTATGTGTTTAGTTGTATTAAAATAAAAATTACCAGTATATCCAAAAATTCTAAGAAGAAATTAAAAGACGAAGAAATGTAAAAATATTAGCAGCATATATGATTTGCAATAATATTATTAAAAAATTATCCTAACATAAAAAGACCAACATTCCAATAGAAATAGTCAAGTGATATCAGGAGGTGATCCACAAATGAAGAGCTGCAAGTGGCCGATAAATATGTGAAAAATTCAGCCACAGAAATAAATGCAAATTAATGAACAATTGAGATAGTATTTTTGCATATGAAATTTGATAAATTTGACTTAAGTTTAGGGAAAATAGCCCCTTACATAACTGTTGGTTGCTGTGTAATGCGATGAGCATTTCTGCAGGTCAATTTGGCAATACATACCAAGAAATGTTTTAATGTTCATGCCCTTTGACCTTATGTTTTAATTTTTACAAAATTCTGAAGAAATTAATCAGAGATGACATGAAGATATATGAAAACATATGTTCATCATGGCCTTATTAATATTGTGTTAAAAATTAGAAGCAACCAAATCTATAGATATGGAAATAAATAAATAACAGATTATCATGGAATTCTGGAAAATCATTAATGTCAGAAGAATATTTAAGATGTGGAAAAGAGTGTCTATGTACTGCTTAAATTTTATACACATTATTTCTAATATATTTCACTTAAGACTGTCAGCTAGAAGAGGCACCATTATTTTCTCTGGCTCCTAAGAAAGAAAACAATAACAAAAATGACACTCAACAATGTAGATTCTAATAGAAGATACATAAAGCTGGAGTCAAGGTAAATGAGAAATAGACCTGTCTCCAGAGGGAACAGCAAAGAAACCAGCCAGTCCTCATTCAGATTGTGGTTTCAATTCCCATTAACAGCATCAACCAAAACGTTTTGAGCAAAGAGAAAATTTAAAGCGTTCACAGTGATGGTTTCCTCCAGGAAGAAGAAAACATCTATCCCCTGGCAGAAATGAACCTTAATGTAGGTATATAGTAATTTTTTTTGTAACTGTGAAAGTGATTTTAAGATAACATTGATTTTGAAATATATTTATCAGAGTTGTTAAAAAGTTGTGAAAGTTGTAAAAAATTGTGTGTCTAGAATGGAGTACATTCTATACATACACTTGGAAGGAAATACTTCAGAATTTAGCAGTGAAAACCAATTTGTTGGGTTACATTTGTATTTTACAAAATTTCTCCTTGAACATTTATTACATATATTTAAGTGTTGACCTTAACTAGGATTCCCGCAATTGTGTTATTTGTCTGTTTATTTGCTTGTTTGTTTATTTGAGATAGGAGTTCACTCTGTCACCCACGTGGGGTGTAGTGGCAGGATTCATTGCTCACTGTAACCTAAAACTCCTGGGCTCAGGTGATCCTTCTGCCTCAGCCTCCCAATATGCTGGGATTATAGGTGTGAGCCACCATGCCCGGCCTTTACTCTGTTTTTAAAATTCGTTATCCTCTGCTAATATATTTTGAATCACTGCCAACCTTTGGTAATGAAACTCAGACATTTAGAATTTTTATAATTTAAGCACTTTGGAAAAGGGATATGTTTATTTTGGCTGCAGATCCATGGGCTGTATTGTTAGCAGGTGTATAAAAGTTCTTCAGAAAAACCCTCTATTCCTCCATCGGTGGGGGTCAGGGGAGGAGTGGTTAAGAGCACTGTCTCTAGAATCAGAACCACGCTCCAATTTTAGCTTTGACACATACTGATAGTGTGACCTTAGGCAAGTTATTTAAATATATTCAATTTCTTCATTTTGAAAGCAGTAATAATTATGCTGTCGAGAAAAATGATCTAATGTAAAATGCCTGCCATATAATATCACTATGACTATTTCTAAACTGATCTGTGAAACCAACGACTTGGTAAATGATATTTTTAACATCCTTTTGTTGTTCTTCACTGTGATCTTCCTTAACGATGCTCACACATTGAGGGACTTTTGAAAATGCATCATCTCTTAGTGCTTCCTTTTTGAATGGCATATTCCCTATTCCAGCAAATAAAAAAGGGCTGTACTCCTGACTAGCATAACCTTGATGCAAATACCATACAAAAAGGGAAAATTTACAGGCCAATCTCACTGAATAGAGATGCAAAAATCCCAAACAAACCAATTTGGTCAGCAAACCAAATCTAGCAACTTATAGTAAGAATTACATATCATTAACAAGCTGGGTTTATTCCAGCAATGCAAGATTAGCTTGACGTTAGAAAATCAATATAATGTGTTCCATTAACAAAATAAATGAAATAATTATGATCATCTGGAACAGATACAGTAAAAGCATTTGACAAAATTCAATGTTCATACAACCGGTTTCATTAAAAAGTAATCTTAGCAAACTATTAGTAGTAGGAAACTTCCTAAATCTGATAAAAGATATTTATCAAAAACCCACAGTAAACATCATATTAATGGTGAATTTTCTGGACTATCCCTATTGGGTGCCGTTTTAAATGCCCAGAAGTTTTGACATCTTCCTTTATTTCTAAAACTTGGTGTTGCTTTTCACTATTAACTGTTTTTGTTCAGAATGACAAATAGTATATCTCCCTTTTTGTTTGGCTTTGAAATAGTATCCCTCATATGTCCTAATTTATTCATTTTACTGTTAGTTTTCCTCAACTGTTGTGTCCACAACTTCTTCCTTTTAAACTCAGTGCTTCTGCTTCAAAAAGGCAAAAATGAAAATGTGATTTTTTTTGCCAGTGTGAATAACATTGAGATCAGATCCCAAGTGTGATAATGTTCAAGAATTATCATCATTGGAACAAGGGGAACGTCAGTCATTGGGGTGATGTCAGCTTGACTGGAATGGACTGGTTGTGCATTCCAATGGAAGAAACTAACCTTGAAAATTATTGTCTATCAGTCCTGTGTTACTAAAATGTTCCTGAATATCCCTCTAAACATATAAGCTAGTATGATCTTTAAACCATAAGAATCTTAAAAATTAACTTCACATGATGCAGACCTTGTAACAATGTGGTTTGTCTGTATGGTGGACATCCCTAGATGATAACAGGGAGAAATATTATAAATAGGGCAGAAGCAGACAGTGAGCAAGAGTGATTGTTTCTCTAAGTGATTGTCTCTCCTATGGCTGGTTGAATCTTATTCTAAGATGTAAAGAGGTAGCCATGAGCCTTGCTGAGTGGCTGCTTTTACTGATATTTATTCATTGTTATGAATTCTATATCATTTCACTTTTAAATAAGCCACGTTTTAATATATCACATTTAAATAAAAGCGCACATTTTCAAAAATAACATTGTGTTATATCTAAATAAAACTCAGTCTAATTATATAACAATTTACCATTTTCATTTTCCACTATGTTTTAATGACATGGAAAAATTCAAAATAGCTTTTTTTGGTTTTCCCCAAGGACAGCTCAATATACTTAAAACACTACTTAGTTATAAAGCAGAGCCTTGTAAAGATATTGGTGGAAGAAATATTGCCTGTGTAATTTAAATATTTGGAGAAAGATCACTATTTTCATTATGTTCAGAAAAAATATGTACTATAATTACATTTTGGTATAATAAAATATCATATCCTGGTATTAGAGAGATTGGTACAGTAAATTCCTATTTTCCTGGAATAATTATTAAAGATATGTCCTGATCAATTCATTATTCCAATTATCTAAGATTATCATAACTGAGTTAAAAGACAACTGCTTTTCAAAAAATACAATAAAATATTCACAGCACAACTCAGGAAACAACTCAGAATCTTGCTGTGCCTCATTTCATAATGAACCTCATTTACTGTAGTATAAAACTGTGGAAATTCTAGATACTTAAGTTTTCTGATTATTTGGATCATGAGTAAGCAATATATTTTGGAAAGGTCACGAAAGCTGTGTCATATATACTCTCATGTATTTTCCTATTAAACTTTGCCACCCTGTTATGGGTTATGGGCGTTACAGAAAAGAGAAATCAAAACTTATCTCCTATCTCCCTTCCCCTAGTTGGAAAGCAGACATGAAAATTACTTCAGTTACTCTAAAGCAGAGTTTTTCAAAGAATATTATGTGGACCACCTGTCTTAGAATCATCTGGAGCACTTGTTAGAAATGCAGATTCCTGAATCCTTCACCAGACCTGCCAAATTACTGTATCTGGGAAAGATCCCAGAATATTAACACACTCTTCAGGTAATTCTGATTTTTAAGTTTGAGACCCACTGCCAGTTTCTAGATCTGATATCAACCTAGGGAGGATCATCAGAGCAGCACCAAATAATTCTTCCCATGAATGTTGATACAGGAAAAAAGTGACAAAGATCAGAATGGGTGTGCTACTTCCCACAGAGCACAAGAGCAGGAAATAATATGTTATTCCATCAGGCCAAAGGAATTTTAGAGGCAAAGTTGGAAATAGTTCAGAGCTACTTCATTCATGTTAGTAATATCAATGCTTACTCAATATATAGCTTTTCCAATATATTTTTCTTTACTGGCATGAAGTAACATGAAATTAGCTGAGCCACATTTTTTCACTTGGAAGATGTTTTTATTGTTTCGATGTTTTGCTTTTACTTAGAATACTAAATGTCTCTTTAGGGTTTCTTTTTACTAAATAGCTTGGGTTTTTTAGCGTTTTGGTTGTGATATAATTACATATGTTCACCAATGAGAACCAATTTGACTTGTAGTTCTATAACTGTCTGTTATCATTGGGAATGGAGTATAAATGGTTTTTAGAAGGAACAATTGAATTTTTACTTCATTTTATGCCACTGTGGGAAGAGAAGTGGCAAATAATTTTATTTGATTTGATTTCTCTATGCGAATTAAAACACATATAAATTCTACCTGAATCTCCCACATCCCATTTAAAGGGTCAGTCAACAACATTTATTAAGTACCTATTACACTTTAAGGAATCACAAAAGGAGGAAGACTATAGATTCCTTTACAAATTTCTCTATTACTATGGAGAGTTGCAAATCTTGCCAAGTCCTCTGCCATATCTCTGCTATCCAGGAATTTGCAAGACTCACTTTGGCTCAGAGGCCGAAACCTTCACCAAGCCGTGATGGTTGTCCTTACTTTCTCTTCCACCTTTTGTGGCCTCCAGTTTCACTGTGGGCTATTCTTGGGTACTGCTGATCATCAACTGTGAATCATAGTCTGCCCCTGTATCTATCAGAGAAATGAGTTGAAACCATACCCCTTTATCCTTGTTCCTTTCCTCTCCACAGAATGAGACATCGGGGCCTGGTGAAGGCAATTCACAACAGATTAGAAAGTAGAGTTGACAAGCGCTAAAGTTTTACAGCTCTATTTGGGTTTTTCCTTGCATCACCCAAGGGAAGTTCCTAAGGGTTTTAAGCTTTCAGATGGAGAGAGTGACCTTCCTGAATGTTCCTACTTGACCTGGCTGCAGGTTCGAGTTACCTCCTTAAATGGATCCCCTTCTTTGAATCTTTCAACTGTCCCTACTCCTCCACTGAAAAGGGCCACAGCCTTTCTTCTTCACCACATACACTATCCAATCAAGTAAGGCCACAGACTTGGGCTGCACGGATCACGATGGAAAAAAGCATCCCTGCCCGAGCTCTCACACATTCGTGTGTGTGCACTTTTGTGTGTAGGTGGGGTATGATGACCGAACTGACTGTGGGTCCTCCAATCCATGCTTCCTATTCAATATTCTCTCCAGTAGGAACTCTGAGCCTGAGGTTCCTTTGCCGATTAATCCATACGTTATACATGCACATGTGTGCGTGCACGCACACACATACATTTGGGTAGACTGTGTTGTATATAATACCAAACCCATACTGAGAATAGAAAATAGCTGCAATATTAGTAACGATCATGCCCTGGCTGGAAAATAAATAGATCTGTAAAGAAAATTTTGACTTCTTTACTGATTTCTTAAGGGTCCACAAAGAGCTGGACTAGCAATCTCTTTGTCTCCTTTTCACACTGGTCACATTGCACAAATTTGCTTGTTTGTTTGTTTCAAAATCTGCCTCTGAGAGAAATGTGGGATGGGGTTGGAAATGATTTTACCAGTTTCTCTCTCAGGATGCCAGATTTAGCAAATAAAAATATACAATGCCCAGTTAAAAGTGAATTTCAGGTAAACCACAAATAATGTTTTTAGAGTAAGTATGCCCCATGTAATATTTAAGATATACTAAAAAAAAAAAAGACTTTTATCTAAAATTCAGATTTATCTAGGTATCCTGCATTTTATTTGGCAACTCTATTCCTACTACATCTTCTTGTTCTTTTCTAGTCTCACTGCTGCCATTTTAGGCTAGGGGTCCTCATTACCTCCAGCTTGGGTATCTGCAACACCTGCCTGGGTGGCCTTCCCAACACTACCCTTCTCTTCCAATATGCCCACTGCCTACTACACACTCAAACATTTTAGAAGCTAATTTCATTAAGTTTCTCTTCCACCCAAGAAATTATGATGACTCATTGCTTTCCAACATGATATTTTTCCATCCGTGTGCACTTGTCTACCAAATTTTGTGTGTAGTGTGTAGAGTAGTTCCCACTTATCCTTGGGCAGATACATTCCAAAGACCCCCAGTGGATGCCTGTAACTGCTGGTAGTACTGGACTCTACATGGACTATGTGTTTTCTATACAATATACCTATGATAAAGTTTAATTATAAACTAGGCACAGTAAGAGATTAACAATAATAACTAATACTAAAATAGAACAATTATAACAATATACTTTAATAAAAGTTATGTGAATGTAGTCATTCTCTCAAAATGTTTTATTGTATGTAATATTTTTGGAGCATAGTTGACCACAGCAACTCAGAAAGTGAATCTGTGGATAAGGGATGCCTAATGTATATGTAATTTTATGGGAGGTACTTAATTTTTCTCAAAATCTCAAGGAGGTATCTTCAAGATAATGTAAAGAACTGTGGCTCATACCAAGAAATAAAAGTGGGTGTAGTTAGGAAAATGCAACTTGCCTTAATTGCGACTTTTGCTTTAAATATCAGTAGTTTGAAAGTCCCTCATGGTATCATTTGGCTCCCACCAACATCTCACAGAATAGGTGGGGCAGGTATTATTACTTTCAATTCAAAGTTAAGGTCACTAAATCCCCAAAAAGTGAAATGAATCGCAAAGTCATATACAGCTGTCACATGGCATAGCTGGAGTCTGAACAGAAACCTGCCAACTGCAAGTTTATTTCTCCCCCGACTTTTATCATAGCCGACTTTAAAAAATATAACCAACATTTGTATAATAATTTAAACAACAAGTTTAAAAGTGCTCAGTGTATGTTTGAGCCTCACAAAGATTCCTGTTCATCTCTGAAGATACATACTTATTCCCTTCTGCCTGGTGGAGCTCACCACTTAGCTATTCTTAACACACCACAAATATTGGGTGTTCGGCCATTTGACCTATGGGTACGGCTTTTGGGTGTGGTCACAACTGGCGGATATAGCTGCATTCCGGTGCTGCTATTCCTCATAGATTTAGCGACCATCTTAGGGTACATTTTAGAGTTTGTAAGTTATAAAATAAAATGACTTCTAATATTTCATGTTCACTCATTTAAAATAACAAAAAGGGTTATTCATGTATTCTGTTTTGGTTTTAAATAATTTTTGTCTTTTTCCACAAACCAAATGTATTCTGAAAAAAAAATGAGCTTCATTTGCTTCAGGCTCCGTATTTGCCTGATTTTCTTCCTTCCTCTCTGGCCACACCTTCTTAGAGCCCCTTTCTGGTTTCTCTCTTATCTGTTATCAGTCCGTGGACTTCTTGTGATTAAGTACTATCTCTATGCTATACCCAGCCCAGACATTGCCCCTGTACTTGTGATTTTTATATTAAATGGTCTAGTTGAACATTATCTTGGATGTTCAAAACCATTTCAAACTTAACGGTCCAAAACTGATTTGCTAGATCTGCTAATATATTACACCACCACTTGTAAATCTTCCCCATCTCAGAAAATGGCAATTCTGTAATGCTCAGGCAAGCAAAAAAAATTAATAATAATAAAAGCCTGGGCGTGGTGGCTCATGCCTGTAATCCTAGCACTCTGGGAGGCCAAGGCGGAAGGATCACTTAAGCTCAGGAGTTTGAGACCAGCCTGAGCAAGAGTGAGACCCTGTCTCTACTAAAAATAGTAAAAATTAGCCAGGTGTGGTAGTGTACACCTGTAGTCCCACCTACTCGGGAGACTGGGGCAAGAAGATCGCTTGAGCCCAGGACTTTGAGGTTGCTGTGAGCTAGGCCAATGCCACAACACTTTAGCCCTGGCGACAGAGCAAGACTCTGTCTCAAAAAAAAAAAAAAAAAAAAGAGAGAGAGAGAGAGAAAACGTAAAAAACAGTATAGAGGCATTCTTAGCTTTTCTTTCTTTCACATCCCACATTTGGTCTGTCAGCAAATCCTGTGGGCCCCTCTTTCCAAATACATCTGCCATTTAATCACTTCTCACCACCTCCACTGCCTTACTCCCTACTCCAAATCACCGTCATCTCTCACCTGGATTATTTCAAGAGCCTCCTTCTGTCTCCCCTTCTGTCCATATGCTCCTTATCAGAGCAGCCAGAGTTATTGTTAAAATGTAAGTCAGATTGTGTCACTACTCTGCTTAAAACTCTGGGATAGCTTCCCATCTCACCAAAGAAGCCAAGTCCTTATAATGACCCAGAAGACCCCACATGATTGCCTTGCAGAACACATGTCCTCCTGCTCTCCCACCCCACCCCACACTGCCCCTTTTACCCTCTTTTCCCTAACCTGGCCTCCAGGAGGGTTCTACACAGAGGGCTGCTCCACTCTGGGCACGGCCTTCTTACTTGCTGTTTCTTCTTCTCCCAGATTTTGCATGGCTTGCTTTCTTCTTTCAGGTCTTTGCTGTTACTTCTCCAATGCTTTTAGCAACCTTCTCTGCTTTATTTTCCTTATTGGTAGTCATCCCTCTTTAAAATACTAAATATTTTATTGATTTATCTTGTTTATTGTCTGTCTAGCACATGGTAATCATTCAGTAAATATTGGAATAAATGAACGAGTAAAGGCAAAGATGGTTTTCCTTTGTTGGAGGTGTTTTTTAAATTGCATCACATATTAATATCCTGACGGCAATTCTAAAAGAGGTTTCACAAAATAGTTTGAATAATGATTCAAAAGTGTAGCCTTCTAATGTGATTACTTTGAGGAAGTTAAAACTTAAAAAAATTTGAAAAAATACTATTAGTAACTTTGTGTACAAATATACAAATAATTTTGAACAAATATATGTTGAAAGATTACTAAACCTGAAAAGATTTCCTTAAGAGGCACTTATGAATACAAATGTAGGACCTGTGAAGAGAAACTATGAGTCACTTAAGAACGAGGAAATCATATCAGATAAGGCTTAAAGGCAAACAGTGACTTTGTAGTGATTGAAAGTTGGTAAGCAATGATAAAAATTAATTAGTACTGTATTGACATTGACTTGCCATGTCTTAGCATGGGGCTAACTTAGGTGCTAAGCACCACGTATGGTAGGTACCTTTATTTTTCCATTTTATAGACAGGAATATCAAGGCTTAGGTAAGTTACTTGCCAGTTGTCCCACAGCTTTAATGTACAGGCCACAATTGAATTTAGAGCTGTCTGATGCCAAAGCCCAAGTCCCTGACCCTGAGTGGAGTTGCATTTTACACGGAGATTGGGCTCTAACAGCAGCTCACAAGGTGAACGTTAGGCAGAGGTAAGACTTCTAAAAATCCCTTAAGGAGGTACCATTTTGGAAAACGATGTGCCATTTCCCAGGAAGCCCAACACAGCCAGAGTTTCCTCTACCACCGGACCAGATTGTAGTTACTTCGGATGAACAACAGATAAAAGAGCTGTTAGAGACAAATTGTGTGAAAAATACACACCTTTAGACATTGTAAAAATATACCATGGGATGAGATGCTTTCAATACAAGAAACACTTAGGAATAGAAACAGAGTGAAAGAAGAGTAGAATCAAATCTCCCATCAGAATTTTCCTTTACCACTTAAAAAGTTAATTTTTGTCCCCACCCCATTCCGTGTGTATATGTAGTTGATTTTCCATATAGCCCTTTACGTTACACAATCTGGCCAAAGCCAAGCAGCCTTGCTGGTCTAGAGAGGATTACTTAATTCTTCTTCATATTGAAAATCGTATTAAATATTTATTACTTGCCGTAGCATATTCAAAGCCAAAGCTGGTAGAATCAGGCAACATGTCAATCTTGGGAATATATACTTCAAATCTCTCCAAAATTGATCAACAAGAGGGACGGCTTTGACTGTGTCAAATAAAAAATTACATCATCTGAGATGCATTTTACCATAAAAAGAAGGATAATGCTCACTTTAATTCAGCCTTCCCTCTCTGTTTAGGAGTTCTGTCTGATTTCCCGGTAGAGTTCTTATTTTAATGTGTTTGGTGACTAGGGCCTGGAAGGGTGTCATGGCAGTGGAAATTCTTTTTCAGAATCTGAGAGAAAAATTCAAGTGTCTCCCTAGCCAATCAGCAATGACTTTGTGTCCCATGTTGTTGAGAACAGTTCCTCCCAACTCTATTCCCACCACAGCACACCAGGCAGGAGGCATGCTCCGCCAGTATAAAACAATGTTCTCAGCAGGGGTGACAGTGATAACACTTTAATTCCCAGGATAGGGAAGCAGAATTTTGGGGGAGTTTAGATTGCATGTAGTTTGAAAAATCTTCCTCTGGAGAGTCTGTTACATCTCCCTAAGGGGTATTACTCTCACTCTCTAGTTAAGCATTCATTGGTTTAGAAAAATGGCACTTGATATATGCCCATCGCATTTATGTACTAACTTAGGGTTACCCTCCCAGGCTGGGGGCTTTTCAACAGCATCTAGTCCTAATGTGCCCAGTCTCCTGTGTGCAGTTGTTGGCCTCCATCCACAATGTTCCTTGGGGTATATGGAGTGGGGGCTGTCCCAAGGCTGTGTGCAATGGCTGGGGGGATTTTATTAAAATGCTGAGAATAGCATGTCAGAGATATTACAGCTTGGATGCCTATCATACTTACATACTCTTTTCGAAAGAGGCTGCAAGCACAGCCCTGTAAAAAGGTAGCAACACAGTCTGTTTCTTTAGCATATGTGGCCAAGTTCCGTGGCATGTGACCTTTCCTTCTTGGCCACAAATGAAGAACTAGGAGACGGCACTGGCTCAGGAGTGGGCCAATCTATAGGCTGCTCAGTGGCTTACGAGAAAGACTCATGCAAAACTGGTGATAGAATCAGATTCCCCCTCTCTTCCCCAAGGCATTTGATTATGAGATATATGGAGAGAGTTGGCAACTGGTTGTGGGAGCAGAAGTGGAAAGACAGGCAGAGAGACAAAGAACTGTGGTTGTGCAACTTGAATTATGCATTGCTGTGTTCTGAAGACATCTGATGGAGAGTTGGAGCCGCGGTGTGCTAGAGCTGGCTCTATGCCCCCGAGAGCTGGTTGTGTGCATCTCTTCCCAACTTTGCCTTCAGAGACTTCTGGTTGGTGGCAGAATTTATGCCACATAAATTGGTTACTGCTACAGATCAGGTCCCTTCCAACCTTCAGTCCAGATCTGGCTGTTAAATGTTTACCAGCATACCACTGGGTTTGCGGAGGGATGGTATAGGAAGCAGGGGAAGCAGTTACCTCTGCTGGGTCCTTTGCCTTAAAATAAAAAAAAAAAACAATGCTTCAAATAATATGTTAACATGATTGTTATTAAGACTATAATAAAAAAGACATTAGGGAAAGCATTGTGAAATATCTGATGAAAATATCAGTGGTTAAACTACAAAACTCATAGGAATGTGGTCAGAGGATGGTACCTTTCCTGTTCCCCCAGTTATCAAAGGCACAGACCCCACCCTCCATGCCCACAAAGGATGATGTGACAAGCCGGTTAAGCCTCTGGTCTTATTTCCACATGTATTCTTTACCTCTACTATTGCAGGTAACCTGAGTGCAGACCAGTTACTTAAAACTGCAAGAGCTCAATGAATGCAGTTTTTGAATGCCACTCCTTTTTTTTTTTTAAACCTAGAGATAATAAGATAGTATGCTAAAAAGTATAAATGCACTTTGGAATAAGGTTTTAATTCCAATACTACTTTCACCCCTTCCTGATAGCAAAATATTATTTATCTAGGCCTCAGTTTCCTTAGCTGTAAAATAGGGATATGAGTAATAAACTCAGAGGTATTTGTGAGGATTAAATGAAATACCAGGTGTAGAACATTTAGCACAGTGTCTAGCACTTACTGTATGCTCGGTAACTTGAGTTCTTTTCTTCCCTGCTCAGCGTACTTATTCAAGCCTTGAGAATAGCTATTGGTGTTGCCGATAGTGAAGTCATCAAAGTCGATGCAATTAACTCTCCATTTATATTAACATGAGTTAGGTTGTAATGACATTGTATTCTTTATAATTTTACATTTTTTTGTACTTAAGGTCATTCAACTGAAATATTTTAAATATAACCATAATTATTAATATTACAATCCTTTGAGACATGCTTTTCTCTATACTTAGGGAGCTTCTACATTCCAGCCTACAAATGGTTGTACTTATTTTATTTTTGTTTTTAAACAAACATTTGGACTATGGGCAAAGAACTTTGCTGGGTGTTGTGGGGGAAGTAAGAAAAACAGATGCTTATATAATACAAGGTTAAATATATAAAAAAGAGGAAATAGAATACTGAACAGTTTCCTGAGTATTTTCCTTCCAATTACCTAGGTTCCAGGTACCTATTATTTGTCATTTAAATGCCTCACTGTATTAAAATTTATTTACCATTAGTTTACCCAGGTCATCTACCCTTCTTCCCATTTATCACTACCAGTACATTAAGGGTGAAATCTGCCCATTTCCAGGTGTAATTCATGGGATGTGATGTTTTCCAGCACCAGATGTTTTGAGAGTAGCTACTTGTAATGGACTGATTTTTGGCTCACGGGCCTTAATATTTTGCCAGACTTGAATTTGTTTTGAAATAAGGTTTCTGATTTTCAAATAGAGCATTTTCAAACAAACAGTGTGATGTACAAATTACCATCACTTTAGTTCCCGTTAGAAAAATCCACATTCTAAATCTGTTTGACATTTACCCCTTAAGTATTTTGCATCAATAAATCATTTCTGTAGCATCTTAAAATGTTCACAAGTAATTACACAACGTCCTACATCTCCAGGTCCTGTCCCATTAGTTTGAGGAAATAAATATATTATAGCAATTAAGACACAATTATGTTGTCTTGAAAAGCTAAGGGTCATTTAGACTTGATTACCTAAGGAGCTGTCAGTGCCAAAGAAAAGTCAGGCAACTACAGGCTTGGGCCTGTAATTAAACATCTGGGACTGACATTTTGCTCATCAGAGGTAGCACCTTTTGAATAAATTTCAACACTGCACCTTAGACAAGGCACAATAAATACAAAACAAGCGTGCGTGTGGGGGGGTGATGGGGGGAAGATGACTGGAGGTTGGAGGTGGAGGGAAAGACCAGTGTAAACTTCAGCATTTAGCTGGTGTGAAAAACTGTTGTTATGAGCCTGCCTTGACTCCATATATGGTGTTCAAATGTAAGTTCGGGAAGAGCTCCACCGCAATTTTGGCTGAGAAAGCACACACACACCCCTCTGGGGTAGAGGACCCACTCACCTGGAATGCAAGGCGCTTGGTTTTGTGGATTGTAACGCTGCTCGGTAGGTACAGGATGGCCCACCTGCCTAGCTGGCAGTGCTGCTCCTGCCTCACTGTCCTACACTTACAGAAGTATTTGCCAGAACTTGTATCCCCTCATTACCAAAGCTCAGAGCCCCCGACACGTCTTCCTACAGGTCCCTGGCTCGCTGTCCGGTCTGTTCGTGGTGGTTTCTCCCTTTCCCACCCCTTCAGGGGTCTCAGGTGGAGTCTGCGAAGTGGGTGCTTGGCTCCGCTCTTGGCCCCCAACGTTGGAAAGGGATGCCCCCTGGCAGAGGGAGTCCACGTCCCGGTCGCGCTCGGCCGCTGGCGACCGGCGGCCTTGGGGCGGCTGTGCAGGAGGAGGAGGAGGAGGAAGAGAGCAGGAGGAGGAGGAGGGAGTTGGCTGCCGCCGAGGCCCGGGCAGCGGGCCCCAACCGCGGCCGGCGCGCTCCGCGGTCCTCCCTCGCTCGTCTCCTATGCTCATATTTGGACTCGGCTGCCCGTGCCCAGGAATTTCCCGTCATGCCTCCCGCCGCCCCGTCCGTCGCCCGGAGCCGGGAGGGAGGGAGGCTCGGACAGCGGCGGCGGCTCCCTGGCCTTTGCATGAGCGCGCGGCGGACCCTCCCGCGCCCCCTCGCACTCTGCCTCTGCCTCTGCCTCTGCCTGGCCGCGGCCGCGGCTCGGGGCGCCGCGCAGGCCGGTAAGTTCGCGCTAAGCTCCCCGCCTCTCCGCACGCCTCCCACCGACCCTGCCGAGTCAGGGTGTGACCCCGAGCCCGGATCCCCCCGGAGACCGCCTGCGCTCCCCGGCCTCCGGCGGGCACGTCCCCTGCCGGGGCCGAGAAGGGGAGCAGGAGCGCCGCGCCCCGCGCGGGGCCGAGGGACCGAGTGGAAGCAGGTCAGGGCTGCCCCCCCCCGCACGGAGGCGTCTGGCCGCCGCTCTGACACCTTATCCCGTCCCCGGAGCGAACCTGAGCCCGCGGAGCCTCTCGCCCGGCGGGGCCCCCGAGGGAGGGATCTGGCGGGGCAGCCCGCGACGGGGGCCACCCGGAGCCCCCAGCTCAGCGCGAGTCGGCCCCGCCAGGGTTGCCGACCGGATAACGGGCCCCGGGTGTGGGAACGCGCCGGCCAGGCCCGCTCCGCCCGCCGCGCGTGTCCGAGGGGACTGGGCGCGGGGCGGCGGGCGCGGGGCGGCGGGCGGCGGGGAGGGGCGCACCGAGCTGAGACGCGCTCGCCCGGCCCGCCCTCCGCGCCGCCCGACCGGGCTCCGTGGGCCCCGCCGGAATTTCACAGGCCAAAATCGAGCAGAACCCCGACTTTGCCAGGTACCAGTTTTGGTTTTTTTGTTTTTAAGCGGAAGAAAGCATCGAAGTCAATTTTTTAAGTTTTACCCCGGACTGTTTCAAGTCAAAGTACATGAATGAAAAGTGCTGTTCTTGCTATATTTGGTTTAGGGTTGTAAACTATCAAGTGTGCTAATTCTGAAGTCAGAACAGTGACATTTTTAAAGACAGTTTTCTTTGAATCATGTGGAAAATATTAGAGAAGTTTTTTTTTTTTTTTTGTATGGGTATCATTATAAAAAAGCAGTTATTTAAAGGTACAAATGTAGGGTTTAAAGTAATGTGATATTGCATGAGCTTTTACATTGGTGATGAGTAGTCGTCAGAACTTCTTGGTTCTTAATGTTATCTGGAATGGAAGAACAGAAACTGTAATTCCTTAGAGCTGAAGTTACTTAGGAGATTTTAGCTTGCTTTTGTTTTTGCCACCAATAGACTACACTGTCAGAATAAGATATGGCTAACTAGGGCTTATAATTCGTTGAAAGCTGACTCTGTTAAACATAAGATTATATTCAGTACCCTCTGGTTTATCTCTTCATATCAGCATTGGTGGCAAAAATGATTTTAAAAGATAGTTTTGTTTATACAAAATCTTCAGGGCTTATATAATTTGTACAATTGTCAGTTCTGATTAATGGTAGGTATTTATAATATCTAACTCTGTATCAAATGTACCACTTATAAATAGTAATTTAAGCAATGGTATCAGTTTCATGTTTGTTTCTGAATAATACTGTTTTTCAAAAACAACTATCTTTTATAGATTCATATTTTAGGAGTAACTTTTCTGGTACTTCTTGGAAACACAACAGGTTCTAACTTCACATTTTATCAATGGATTTCTAAAAAGTACTGTGCTGGATGATGAAGAGTGGATAGTGTTGTCAGGAAATAAATGTATGCTTTTTCTTTCTTTCTTTTTTTTTTTTTTTTGCCTCAGTGATGTGTTGACTTACCTAACACTTGTGGTGAAACAGCCTTGAAAACCAAAATCCACTGTACTGTGGCTCCTTGCTAGTAATTTTGAACACTAAGTTTATATTTGGGCCATTTAAGTATGTATTCTTTTAATTTTGGTCCCAGCTGATACATCAGTCTAATTTCTGGTGACTTTTATTAGGGTTCTATGTGAATGTCTGGACTTTTTTATATTAAAATAAGTAGTTCTTTGCTATTTGGAATTTTGTCACAGTGCCCTAAACTGCCTGTCTGCCAAGGTTGCAGCATACCACGCTATTTAGATTTTGAATCAACACATTGTTTTTTGCTTGTAAAGGTGCTTATTCCAATATTTTTTTTTTTGCTTTCCATCCTAATTTGTTCTCTTGTTCCAATGTTTTAACTAAAATGTTAACCCATTAAGTCAGAAATCCCTACTGTTTTGTTCATCAAGTAATAAGAATATCCAAAAATTATCCCAACAGTTGAATTAATCAGATATTCTAATACATTTGCCATTTATTAATTAAAAATAGATTTTAAACCATCAAAGAGCAACTTTAGGAAATGATTCTTTTTGGTTCTATCATAGTCTGGTCACAATCCCTTTGATTTTATCTGTACCTGTGTAATTTATTGTGGTTAGGGACTTGGTTGATGAATTTGGTTTCTAAGTTTAGCTTCTTTGTAAAATTAGGAAACTGGATATAGTTTCCATGTCCCTTTTAACTCCAAGATCTTATAGTTTTGTTTTTGTTTATATAACCCTGTAGCCACCCACTACATCTGGTTCAAACTTCTGATTGTCAACCTCTGACTCGCTATACATGTTAAACTGGTCTACCTGTAGTCAGATCTGATGGGTGTGGATCCAGCTTAGGGGAGCTTGGATCTGCCTCGGGATATCATCTTGATACCCAGCACATGCCTGCAGATGTGCATACCTGGGCAGAGTTCCATAATGTTAAGCTTCTGTTACTTTCTTCCCCTCATTTAATTGCAGAAAGTGCTGGTTATGCCATAGGGTAAATGCGTAACTACTTTCGGGAATGGTTAAGCTCAGGCCCTAAGACAGTTTGATATTCAGTTTTGGTATTTGAGTCAGGGTTAGGGATATCACCAGAGAGCACTCAAACCTTCCTTGTAGTTGGTAAGGTTGCATTTAGTTTCCAGATGAGACACCCTATATTGGGTTATCGCTTTTTGATCCTACGTCAGAGAAGACTGAATTGGATCTACCTAGATGATTTATCAGAATTAAACTGGATTTGCGTAGGAGGGTAATCAGCTATTTAATTTGCCTGTTGTTAGATTCTGCACAGATACCTCAGATACCTCAGGACTTTACCTTGAGTGTTCTGTATTTTCTCCTTCCTGGGCATGGTGAATTTTCCTTTTAAAATGCTCAACATAATCCCTGATTCCTGTTTATACATGTGTCTCTATATTATATCGAAGTCGTATTTATGGCTTTTAAGGAAATGCAAATAAAGAGAAAAAAGTATAGAAAACATAGGTCAGTAATGAATCAACCAGTTGACTTTATGGAAGATTTTGGTTATTGCCTCATTTAAGCTTCTGTTGCAAGTAACAGAAATTAACTTGAAGTAGTTTTAGCAAAAAGGAAGAAAGGAATTTGTTGGAAAACCATTGGAAGCCAAATGCAGACAGACCTTATTAGGGCCTGAGATCAGGGACTGGAAAACCTGGAACATTCCCTGACTCTAGTATTTGCCTTTCTTTGATTCACTGTTCTCTTTTTGCTGACTTTTTTTTTTTTCATGATTGAACATGGCTACTCAGCAGCTTCTGAGTATTTTTGTGTCTTTTTATAAGGAGAGACTAAATTATTGAATCTTGATCCCAAATTCCTGAAAGGAGCAACCTAATAGACACAGGTTAGGTCACATGGTTGACCTAGATTTTTCTCTCAGGTCTCTTCTAATTCTAGAGTTATCTGGAATATGTAGTATATCCATTTAGATGGTTTGATTTTGCATTTTTTACATTTTGTCTTACGGGGTTATTAGTCCTTAAAATGGATAATTTGCTCTTGATGGCAGTGTGTGTGTGGAAGTACATGACACCCTCAGTGGGATTCTAGGATGTTGGAGCAGTTCCCATTGCTACAGGAATGCTGACGAGGAAGCCTATGGAAAATAAACTTGAGTACATACATTTAGGTATTATAAAGCTTGGGATCCAAATTAGTTGTGAAAATTTTCTCTGATAACAACTAATTCATTCTACAGATAATCATCTGCATATTTTCAGGAATTCACTGAATAAAATGCTGAGCTCAAATAGCTCTTTAGGATAAGTTCATTGAAACTATGTAAGCGATAGAGGTATTCAAAATATACTAGTTTAGGGACCAAGAATTCATCAGTTATTTTCCTATTTCTCATATGTCTAGCATTTCCTACCTTTATCTTTCTTTGAGGCTGTTCCTGTTTCCCAGAACTCTTTTCTTAGAATAGGTTGAAGTCCCTAAGGCCTCTGTCAGATGGTTGTTTGTGAAGTTTTCCTCATGTCATAGAATTTGGAATTTCCTTGGGCTTCTAAGGCATTTTGAACCTTGGTTGGAGCATGACTTGTACCATCTTGTGTTATATTTAAGGCCGTATATATTCATCTTCTTCACTGGACTATAAATTCCATTAGGCCAGTGAATCACCTAGAAGAATTCTTACAGGCTCTTAGCACCCATGGTCCCAGGTATAATAATTCTGAGTTTTTCAAATATTCTGAAACTTTTATGGCGTCCTGCTTGCCACTTTTTTCTTTTGACGTTGGAGCTCAGTCACACTACTTTTTTTTCCTTAATACTTGTCTATTTCCTACATTTTACTGCCTTTTCTATGAACATTCTAATTTCCCATATGGAGATCAAATATATATTTAATAGAATGATAGGATGTTTTCCTGTAAACTGAAATGGCATGGGGAAGGAGAGTATAGTAAGCTCATGTGGAAGGGAAACAGCTTTTGTGGAGCACCCAATATTTACCAGTTCAGATAGACACAACAGGTACAGAAAAAAAATGAGCATGTATGAAGAGGAATAGTGAGATGATGAAATATAAAGATGGAAAATTAGATTTGGCCTACAACATGGAAGGATTTTAATGTTGGACTAGAGAATTCTAGATTGGGTTAGTAAGCTATGAGATTGAAGTTTCTTGATCCTTGAAATATCATAATCAGAGCTGAATTATAAGTTATAGGTTATGGTATCTAATAGTTCATAAAATGAATTGAATTGAGGAAGAAACCATAGGACTAATGAAGAAGTGTTGTGAGAGTTTTTGTTAAAGAATGAAGACCTGAGCTAGGGTAGTAGCAATGCAGTAGGAGCGTTGGTGAAGTGTGTTGGACAGAAATAAACAATTAATTGTATATTGGGAAAGAAAGAGAAGAATAAAAAGTGACCATAAGATGTTAAGCTTAGACAATTGAGAAAATGTGAACTTAGAGCTGGGGCCTGGGGGTAGGGGTTGTAAAATAAGTTTTGTTTTATATCTCTTGCATTTGAGGTGCTGATAGGACTTTTCACGTGGGAATGTATAGTAGAATCAGAAGTGTGAGACTGGACCTTGTCAGAAGAGGTCGGGGCTGGAAACAAAACATGTATGAGTTAGGAGGGTTAAAAATAAAGGGAAGAAGATTGCATTTTTTAGCTGGAATAAAAGGAGGGGTATAGGAAAAACATCACAAAGAAGCTAGAATTCGATCTGGCTTTGAAAGATGCCCAATTGGTATATGGCATTCTGTTTATCAGCTTTCCTTGTTTAGGGGACATCACATTTACTGCCTGGACAGATAATAACAGGGGAAACACTGAACAAAGGGTACTGTATCCAGAATGACCTTTCTAAACTGCAAAATTGTTGCTGCTACTTCCTTGCTTAACCCACTTTCAGTGGCTCCTCATCTTTCTTAAGATAAAGGACTAACTCCTTAAATGTCTTTGTCATCACTAATGTTAGCTTTGAACACACATTCTCACACTCCTCCTTGTTCCTCCCTCTTCTCCAAGAACGGACAGGATGTGAAGAAGATGTGATTTCCACCAGATGGAGTACTGTTTGTACTTTTTTTGGTCCTTTATGAAAAGTACTTTTTTTTTATTGCCATGGTCAGGTTCTTATCCATAAAATAATTGTTGCTAACCTCCCAATCTAAAATAAAAAAAAAATTATGATAAATCACATCCCCCCCTCTGTTTTATAGAATGCCTGGCTTGCCTTATCTCTTCAAGGGTCCTGTACACTTGAGTTGGTCACCCTGGCCTCTGACACTTGGCTGCGGTAGCCTGGAGCAGCATCATTACTTAGCATATTATAATTGGGTTATACAGCTGTGTGCTGGCGTGGAAATTCAGCCAGTTTATTGATATCTGGCTTCCTGAAGGAAAGCTGAGGGAGTTGAATTTATGAGAGAGCTTTATTTACACAGATTTTAGAGGTTTTTAAAATGTGGAGATGACTATCGGTGAAATAGAGAAAGAATGCAGTTATAGGACGTGTTTTCTCAGTGTAGCTTCCAGACCAGCAGTATATCCTGAATATAGATTTCTAAAAATAGTACATTTTCATAACATTTGTCTAAAGTGACACATTTATGTACAATATACAGTGTTAAGAGTAATTCTGCCTCTTTATTTTATTATTATTATTATTTTTGAGATAGAGTATCACTCTGTTGCTCAGACTAGAGTGCCATGGCGTCAGCCTAGCTTACAACAACCTCAGACTCCTGGGCTCAAGCAATCCTCCTGCCTCAGCCCCCCAAGTAGCTGGGACTACAG
>CAUYRT010018999.1:0-16629 GCA_963574885.1 Lepilemur ruficaudatus
TGTAGAGTTAGGGTGACTCCCATACTGTTTGTGTCTCCCACACTGCCCACCATGCCCGGCACATAGCACATCCCTCACCTTTGGAAAGGAGTAGAGAGGGGAAGGAGCAACGCAAGCAGGCGGAGAAAGCAAAGGAACAAACTGTTTGAGCATCTGTGGGGAATGGATATGGTTTCAAGTCCTAGATGCAGACATGAAATGCCTTTGGGCAGAGTTGTCTGTCAGTGCTCTGGGTGAAGCCCGGGTTCAGGAGCCTTGCCACAGGTAGCACCGGTTAATAAAGTTGACCAGGGAGCCAGTCTCAGCTTGGTGACCAGAGAATAAATGGATGATTTAATGAGTCCTTAGCAGACAAGACTAGTGTGATTTCCTGTATTCTCACAAATCCTCACAATACTTTGAGGTTGGAATGTTTTTTATTATTACACAGATGAAGAACTGAGGTCCTAAAAATAAATTCCTTGCCCAAGATGATATAGAAACTGGATTCAATGTCAGGTCTCATGTTCAAGTGTAACCGAGGGACTTCAGTCACCTCTTCAATAAAATGAGGTATAAATAGGACACTGGGTCATATAATTTCTTGAGGCCTCTTAACAATATGGAAACAAGGGGATGTAGAAAGAAGCAGTAAGCAGCTGTAGCTGTTATCATTCTATAGTAGCACAGCCACCCCCTACCCAAGCTTTCATGGGATATCAGCCTTATATTTTGACAAGTCCAAGTTTCTCCTACTCAACTTCACAGAACAAACATTCCTTGTTCGATTGCCCTATATTTTGGCGAGGCCATATTTTTCCTACTCAACTTCACAAAACAGATTGTTCAATTTCTACTGGAAATGTAGTTTAAGTAATTATAAAAAAGAAGAAAATTAAGGGCTATGAGATTGAACAAAGCTTTTCCACAGGGAGCTGCCAAGCCTCTGACCATGAATGAGATAAGGGAATTTAGGCTCTTTATTACTCCTCTGATGTGCTGTCTAACCCCCATCATTTATGCTTGATTTAAATGTTATGGGTCTGAATTTTAGGTGATATTTCTCCATAAAGTTTTGGCCTTCCATCATTGTGCTATGGAGATAAATAATATTTCATTTAAAGGATAGAACTGATACCTGAATTGCCTTTCCCCATACAAATAATTGTTTACTTGTTATATGTACCTCATTGGCTTAAGTAAAGCAACAATCAATTCTTTTCTCTCTTTTTTTTTCTTTTCTTTCTTTCTTTTTTTTTTTTTTTGTGAGGCAGAGTCTCACTCTGTTGCCCAGGCTGGAGTGCACTGGCATGATCACAGCTCACCGCAACCTCAAACTCCGAGGCTCAAGCCATTCTCTTGCCTCAATCTCCTGAGTAGCTGGAACTACAGGCACATGCTACCATGCCTCGCTATTTTTTTTCCATAGAGACGGGATCTTGCTATCTTGCCCAGGCTGATCTTGAAATTCTGGCCTCAAGCGATATCCCTACCTCAACCTCCCAAAGGACGAGGATTATAGGTGTCAGCCACCGTACCTAGTGTAAACCAGCAATTCTTAAGTGTGATCCATAATTCTCCACATCCAATTTTTGAGTCTAGGGGTGAGGGGTGGGCATGATGTGAAAGACAATTTTCAGGATCCATGTTCTGCGTTTAGGGTCGAACAACAGAGTTAGACTCATTTCTTCCACAAACTACCATACAGAACAATGAGGAATCATCACTAATCCTCAATGCTCTCCTGACCATTATTTGTCCTAAAATCTACTACCTCAGTTACAGTTTTTATTCCAATTAAAAACTGTCCACTAGTGACAAAGGAGTTCAAATTGACACCTCTGTCACTTGTGAGAAGAGACTGTGACTCTCTCCTGGAGAGTTTGAGTCTAGCGGGGGGGCCAGTGCTATTTACTGCTTGTCAGATCACCAGTTTCACCCATTGGAGAGACTGGCGGAGAAGTCACAGGAGGAATGTGAATAGCAGACGTTTTGGTGGTGTGGGCCGCTGTCCATAAGCGTGTCACATCTTACTTTACATCCTCTAAGGCTGGAATTGGTCACAGAAATGATATTGGGAACAAGGGCATTCTCCAAAGACATAAAGGTGCAATATGAATTTTTAATAAAAAATATTGCTGATTTCCTGTAACCTTTGGCTCTCCAATCATATGGGGCATCTGCCCCCACCTTTGGGCTATAGACCCTGATAGAGACAGGGTGGGGCAGCCAGCACTTTCAGCGTTACTGCATGTGGCCTTCAAATCCATATTTTCACTGAGCGTATCTGAGGGCCGAATAATGGCTCAATGTGACCTGCTATTTTCATAAGCACATGGATGCTCTTGTGATTAAGAAAATACAAATTTATTTTAAAAATTTGTTGCAGAGAGCTGCCCACACATTCTTGGCCTACCATGGGGTCAGCAGAAGATAGTTCCTATGCTCTCTGCTCAAGGGATTTCTCTGTCCCCAGGAGTGAGCCAAGCCCATACCTGGCAGGTCAAAAGAGCTGCGGAGTTAATGCCCATGGGAGCAACTCTCAGATGATGAGGAACAGGAGTTGGCACATAAATCCTCCAGCTTCTTTGCTATGGAAGGCACAATTCTGAGGTGTGTGTTTCACATGGTTTCTCAAACTCCTCACTGGCATTGAGCCCCAGTTGCCCACAGTAGCCACCTCGTTGGATATTGCATGGTATTTGAGATGTTATGTTGCTGAGTTCTGATGAAAATGATTTACAATATATACCTTTTGGCAGACATGATAAAAGGCTATAAAGGATGAGATCATCAAGGGCATCTGTGAACATAGGTATATCAATAGCCTGTGAGTCCCCATGCTGGAAGTGAGTCATATCATTGATTAATATACCAGACCCTAGGTGTCAATTACCCCACTCTCTTCAATCATCACTATCAAGCAGAGCCACAGAATTCTCACATCTAGTCTTGGACTTGCACAAGAAAAGGTCACGTGTCTGCATTTGTAGGGAGAGAGAGAGAAAGGAAGGAGATGGTGCTGGTAGTGGTTGAGGACCTGATCAACAATGTCTCTGGGGAGATGAGAAATCTCTACATGGGAGAAGAGTTCTTTGGAATGTGGAGAAGTATACCCCATTTGATCAGTTGGGGTGGTAATGATGTTTATAGTTTAGAAACAAACATATTTTCTAGACTCTTTCATATTCAGAAATAAGCTTCAAATTACATTTCATTATTTCCAAACTCAGAGCTAATTCTTTGAGTCATTGATGCTGAGTAAAATTGTTGCTTTCGTAGAACAAAGCAATGGATTAAATAGCCATGAAATCCATATAAGATTCGTTGTTTTAGGAAAATGCCTGTAAAGTTACATATTTTGTAAGTGGGCTATCAAATCATTGCCTCTCATCTGTTTTCAGAGTCTGGATACAGATTTGCTTCAATCCACGGACTCACAGAACGTTTTATCCACTGCTATGGTTTCCACATAGCATTGCTTCTAATCTAGGAACTCGCTTCACAACAAAGGAAGTGTGGCAGTGGCCCCCGCTCATGGTGTTACCATGTTCCCCACAATACTAAAACAGCCGGTTTGACAGAATGGTGGAATGGTCTTTTGAAGACTCAGTTACAGTGCCAGTAATACCTTGCTGGCCTGGGGCAGTGTTCTCCTGAAGGCCGTTATCTGCATCTACTCAGCATCCAATATATGCTGCTGTTTCTCCCATAGCCAGGATTCATCAAGGCATGGTAATGGAAGTGGCACCGCTCACTTTTACCACAAGTGATTCACTAGCAAAAATTTTGCTTCCTGTTTTCATGACTTTAGGCTCTGCCAGCCTAGAGGTTTTAGTTCCAGAGGAATGAATGCATCCCCCAGGAAGCACAATGATTCTGTTGAACTGGAAGTTAAGACTGCCACTTGGCCACTTTGGGCTCCTTATTCCTCTGAATCTACAGGCAACGAAGGGAGTTACTGTGCTGGCTGGGGCGAGAGATCCAGACTAACAAGGACAAATTGCACTACCAGTCCACAATGATGGTAAGAAAGAATATGTCTAGAATACAGATGATCCATTAGGGCCTCTCTTAGTATTTCCATGCCCTGTGATTAAGGTCAATGGAAAACTACAACAACCTTGTTATTATCTTTATTTGGAGATTAAGTATGGTTTAAGGAGATGTGTATAGGTGATAAGCTGATAAGGGGTCAACTTGGTGATGATGGAAATGATATAAAGAAAGAATCAGAACCATAAACATCCATGATTCTCTCTTCAAACATAATTATCATAGTGTATGTTGGTGGCCAGTGTAGTATACTTGTGGGTTAGGAACAACAGGACTAAAAAGAGCTTTTTGATCCCCAAGCAGTCTATTAGTGGAGGAGATTCTGTAGACTTGTTTGGGGTGGAAAGATGAGGAACTATGAAATTGGATACCAACAGGAGATGTTATATTACAGTGGTTTTTCAATTATGTTCATCAAATTTTAGGGATTGCAGAGGCGACTTGGACTGACCTGCGGTAAGGAGGGTTGACAAGAAAGGTCACAGTGGGGTTCAAGCTTCACACTTCCATACTCAATGACAATGGTTCCATCTACTTAATATATTAATATTATGGTTCCATGAAAAAATGTTTAAAAGTTAGTTCCCATTGCTAAAAACTTACAAAAACCACAGCATAGACCAAGATACAGGACTGTGTGATAAAGACGACTACTTGTAAATACTATGAGACTTTGGGCAAGAAGCAGCTTCATAAGCTGAAGTGCAGTTAGGGTTAGAAACCTAGTTAGAAGATTAGAAGGTTTTCCAAGTTTTAGTCTGATTGCAAAATCCCCAGGGACAAGAGACACTATCACTTTCTAATCTCCTTAGGGTCTCACACAAAGTAGGCATTTTGGAAAAGTCTATCATCTGAGGTATAGAAGAAAATAAGGTTAGATAAGCTAGTGGGACCATATTACAGAGAATTTTGGAAGCTACCAAAAAAACCACAGAAGTAGATAAAGTAAATAAAATTACTGAGAACAAAATGTCATGATACAAGATTAAGGAAATGACAGGTGGTAAGAATTCCAGCAGAAAGACAAGCATTAAGGAAACCAACCAGAAAGCTACTGGTGCTTCGGTCAATTCACAGCCTTAAAAAAGCCCTCACTTTTAGGTCTTTGATGTATTTGGGGAAGGAAGTTAAAAGGATTAAACACAATTCTCGGCCTCAAAAAGCTTAGGAATGTAGAAAGGTCTCAGAGAGAACAAGTAGGTGATTTCAAGGAGGGTCAAGAGATGGAAGAGCAGCTCTAGAACTTCTAGCCTGAACTTTTCTGAAATACCTTAAGAGCCTTAAAAAAAAAGTCCATATGGCCACAGCGAAGTATGAACTTTCAAAAAATAATCTTTTATGACAGATGTTAGAATAGTGGTATTTTTAAAGAGGGGGTATGAGGAAGCCTTTTAGGGTACTAGAAATGTCTTGATCTAGGTGTTGGGTTTAATAGCTATAGTCATCAAGCTATAAACTATATAATTGCTACATATTTTTAAAAGCACCTTTTGATGACTATTTGGATAACTCTCTGGGGATCTGTGCTTACAAAATGGATACTCAGACTTATAATTCATATATAAAATTCTACCTTGAATATAGAGTAAATAAATGTAATTTTTTACACTATAAAGAGCAACTCATATTTACATATACTTGGTTAATGACATGACACACCAGCTTCTAGTCATTAAGGTAACTACACATAGGAAGATGATGCTCTATGACCACAATGGTCTTATCTTGTGCTTTCTTTTATCATCTTCTCAAGTCAAACACAAGCCGTTCTGCTAAGCAGGGAAAAAAACAGCTTCTTGTTATCTGTAGCCACCACTCCCGGGACTTGACAAGCTACACTACAGCAGGGAGCTCAAGCTAACCCTAACCCTAACTTTTTGAGCAGGTGTTTCCATTTTGTATCATACCAAGGTCATTTAAAAGTTGTACAGAAAGTTTTTTCTTATGCTGAGAACACTCTGAAGTTTTCATCAAATGATTTCTTATTTCTTTACTGAGCAATATCCCTAAATTCTTAAGAAAAAAAGAAACATAATCATTTTACTTTATTAAAAAGAACATAATTAGTAGGAGCTTCTGCAGCATGTTTATCACTTAACCATATTATGATTAACATATGGCAGAAGAAATCTCTTCGGTTTAAAAATAGCTTTATTTAGCATACCAAAAACACAGAAACATAAGAAAGACCCTACCTAGTATAAACATAAAAATAGTTAAATACCATAATTTAATGTAAACCAAGCATTTTAAAATGTGAGATATTATAATAAAATACCTACTATTTACACAGAACCAAGTTAAAGCTACCTCCGCAGTTATTAGATCAGAGCATCAATCTTGAAGTCATCATTAGCAATGAAACAAACACATCTCTATTTGTACTGGTCAATAGGAAAAGAAGAAATCATTTTAATTACTTTAAACAAATACAATTTATTGTGTTAGCGTAGGGAAGCAGAAAGTGTAGTTCTAGGATTCCAGACACAACTTCTGCATGTGGAGGCTCATACACTGTTCTGTTGAAAGATCACTGAGCCTGTTCTTTTATTTAAATGCAAACTGGTTGATTCAATTTAGTTACTGCTTAAGAAAGGTACTAAATATATTCTGCAAAAATAAACCTTTATTAAAAACAATCAAAGGTGAATGTAATATCAACCAGGTAAGAAAGGCAAAAGCATAAAAAAATATTATTCTAGACAAGCCCCTTAATTATAACAAATGCTAAGAAACTCAGTTTATAAAACCAGATGGGGTAGCAAAAGGGACCTTAAAAATATAAAATTCAAACCAAATTCAAACAAAACAAACAAATCTAAGATAATGTTTCTTGAAGAAAGCGGTATTTTGTTTATCCTGTCATTATCATGTGAAAGCCACCAGGAGATCTGTGGCTGATACACTTATTACTATGGAGTAGTGTTTTCATGGACCAACAGTCTGAAAAGTGGTAGTCATTGATCAGTTTAAGCATTTGGCTTTTGCTTCAAGGATCAACATTCATTCTGATACTGCAATTTGGGTATCTCTAATAGGCAGCATTAAATGCAATATTAGGAGCCTAAAATGTAAAATAAAACTGCAAGAATACTTAGTAATAGAATATCTTGCTCCTTTGTCTAATCCTATAATTCTCAAACTTTTGGTCTCCAGAAGCCTTCATACTCTTAAAATTTATTGGGGATCTGGATGCCAAGGAGCTTTTGTTTATCAGGTTTATATCTATCAATATGTACCATATTAGAAAATAAGCTGAAATTTTTAAAAGTATTAATTCATTTAAAAATAATAACCCATTACATGCTAACATAAATAAATAGCATTTTTTAATGAAAAATAGCTATATTTTCTAAACCAGAAAGAAAGATTTGTGGGAAGATGGCATCATTTTACATTTTTAACCCTTTTTTAAGAGAATTAGAGTGAAAAGACAAATAATATCTTCATGTTATTATGAAAGTATTTTGATCTCACAGACTACCTGAAAGGCTCTCAAGAGACTCCAGGGGTCCATGGGCCACACTTTGAAAACTGCTGGTCTAATCTAAAGCCTGACATTAATGACAAAAAAAGTCCATGCAAAAGGAGCCTTAATTTTCATTTAAAAATAAATCAAAAAATCCACACAAGTTACTGGATCAAACACTCCCAACTTCAGCTTTAACTAGAAGCCAAAGATTGATGTGTACTCATGT
The DNA here is from genome assembly GCA_963574885.1 of Lepilemur ruficaudatus. Taxonomy (NCBI): domain Eukaryota; kingdom Metazoa; phylum Chordata; class Mammalia; order Primates; family Lepilemuridae; genus Lepilemur; species Lepilemur ruficaudatus. The sequence goes on from CAUYRT010018999.1 coordinate 7,734, forward strand.
CAAAATTTTTTAATTTGTCATTTCTGAAACCAAGGTCAAGATATAATCAATCATGTTTAGTCCATGAAAGCGGTAAAACCTATTAACTAAGCACACACTCCTTAGTTCCCTTTCTAACATTTGCTTAGCACTGTTTGTGCTGAGTGGCTATCACTTTAAGTTGGCACAGCTTTGGTATAGACCAGAGTATGGCCGGGGGTTAAATAGCCCACATACTCAGATTAGGAATAGTTAGCTATTTACAGAGCAGCCTGCCCTATTTTGCACTATGTGAAAGCTCTGATAAATTTTAGGGAAATACAGGGAGAAAATTCTCCCTGAAGCACAATAATAACAACACTACAACCTTACTCTTAGTAAGGTTTCCAAATTACTTGCACACGCACCACCTCATTTGAGCCTTTTAAAGCCCAAGATAAGGGCAGGACAAATGATATTATCCCTATTTTAGAGGTGAGGAGTTTGGGGGTCAGATATGGGTCTTGCCCCAGGTACCTTGGCAAGTACATGGTAGAGGGGGATTGGAATGCAGGTCATCAGATTCCTACTTGGGGATTCCCCCAGAGTTCCTCCTTCCTTTGGTTCAGGGCAGCATTAGGGGAGGGGTCTCTGGGGGATGGGGATAGAGATGGAGGCAGCAAGGAATGATACACTTGAAACCTACATTCCTTCTGCCTCAACCATTTTATCTAAGGCCAAGACGGCTTGGGAGTGGCACAGACATTTCCCTGACCTGATCTAATGAATCTGCCACCTGTGCATACATAATGGGAACTTTATGAAACAACTGTCTTATTTTTTTCTTTCTGAGCCAGTTTATGTTGGTAGTTCATTTACAGCCTGTTCCCTCTGTTCCGAAGGAAAAGTAAAAACTCTGCAGTTTTAAAAAAAATCTGATAAAAATACAAAACGAAACAGCAACAATAATGAAATCTATGTGGGGCTAACACCAGATTTAGTGTGCACAAGGGATAACACAGACTTTGCAATCTTCTTCTACCAATTGGAGGGCAATATAAAAAAATCACAGTTCATAAATTTAATGGAAAATTGCCTTCTAATAATCTTGAGGCAAAGACTTCAGCCTACATAAAAACATTAAGAAAATAATTTCAAAAATTTTATTTAACTGAACTCTTAAGAGGCTTGAAGATTCTGTAGTGGTAAGAGAGAGAGTAAACAGTAGAGTAAAAGGCAATGAAACAGCAAGAAGAAAATAATCATTGCCACCTGTGAGCAAAGGAATACTTGGTATCTATTGCCTGTCATTAATACATATATCCACTTTAGAAATTATTGCACTGCCAGAAAATCCTCCCCATCATGATGTTAATACAGACAGCATGAGACATTCAAAGATGCTAACAAAATACCGTTTAATTTTGAAAGTGGAGGGATGGTCAACAAAAAAAAAAAATCCCTAGTACAGAACAAGGCAAATGCCACTCATGACTGATGATTTTCTTACTGTATACTGTAAGCAAGTTATTACTTATTATATGCTCCTGCAATCGCTCTTTCTCTCTTTCTGAGATGTTTCTAAAACCAAGAATGACCATATGAATTTTTTTTTCCTTTTAAGGTAGATGAAGAAATAGAAGATTAACAAAAACCAGTAGGAATTAGAAAACATGCTAAATACATCCTGTTTGCAAAATTCTGCAGCATGTTGCTGGCTATTACACAAACTGTCGGTGCCCTTGTTTTTTCGATTTTATAAGTAATGCTCTCTTTCTAGGTGATTTAGATAGAAGTTAATGGATTTTTAAGATAGCTGCAATGTTGATTCATGCACATGTATATATGCATATACATACATATACACATGTATATCTCATCACATCACATGAAGACCCCCAACTAGTATGTTTTCTCCCTCTTCATATATTTCCTCTAGCAAAAATGAGCATGGATAATGATTTTATAATAGGAAACAAAACTAAAGAAAATCAAACCAGAAAGTGTGAAGTGGTATGCTGTAAGAGTCCAATAAAATAAGTCAATGCACATTTATGTAGTGGTAAAGTGCTAGAAAGTTCTTTCATTAGTATTTTAAAAATGATTAGAGTAAAAAGAAGTTTGCAGCTTCATTTGATGGTGGTGACCACAGGCACCATGGCAATGGCATTGGCTGAGTTGGAGTTGACTATGTCCTCATATTCTGGGGGTGGGTCTAAATGAGGTTCTGTTTCACTCCTCCGCAGGTTCACCTGGCCAGTGGCTTCCTCATAGGTTGGCGGGGGATCACAGTTGGACAGGCGAGTGGAGACAGAATCTGAGCGCCCAACTACATATTCCAGAAAGCCTGGAGATAATCCACTGCTATCAAACACTTCGTCTGGTGGGGGAGGTGGAGTGATAATATTCAGGTGCTGAGGGAAAGGCATGTGGCCTTCAGTCACTGTCTGTCTACGAGTTTTGTTTCTTAGGAAGCATCTCCAGATTAGGAAAATGACAAGGAGGATAATGAAGAGGCCAAAGATTAATGGAAAGGTAAGGTAAAATTGAAACCAGTCACTTCCTCTGTTACTCTCTCCTTGTTGCGCTTTTGTGTAGGTACTCCAAAACTCCTTCTGAAAATACAAGACAAAATAATTGAAAATTAGTATTATGATAAGGTGGGAAATATCAGATGAACAAATGTCTGGGTTCAATGAACATAATGAACAGAAAACCAAAACCAGATTTGTTGATTCAAAGGAACTACCGCTTATATTCTCCATAACAAGAAATTACAAATACACCATTGTGCTCACCCTGGATTCTCACTAAAATGGTCAGTCAGAACCCAAGAGTCTTTATCAAGACTTGGAGTCATTCACATTTTCACCTATGACATTTCATAGGGAAAAATAAGGAATGAGGGTTTTCCCATTTACTAATTATACCAAATAATTTCCCCTTAAAAATGTAAGTCAAATATCACTCTCCATATCCAACTACAGGATTCTCATCACTGATCCCCATCATTAACAGTATATGCTAGTTTAGGCCATTGTAAGCCTCCAGCACTCAAACACTCCGTTGATAAACATTTTGTTTTCTAATGGTTTCTAATGGTTCTGTTTGGGGTCCCCTTCCATCAGACATTCCTTCTCAACTCCCTCTCCACCCCCAAAGTTTAGTAAACAGATGTTGACTAAAGGTCAAAATTATATGTTGTTCCTAGGAGACACCTCAGACTAGCGAATAAACTGTATTAGGTTACTTCTAAACCTGGAACTAATTCCAACTGAAAAGTAGTCTAGTAGTTCAAGTCTTTAATGTTTGTAGGGAGACATAAAAGATAAAAAGGAAACTTGACCCAATTACTATTATAGTTATGAGCCTTGTGCAAGTTACTCCTTTAAGCCTTATTTTCCTCCCCTGTAAAACGGGATAATACAAATCTACCTTATAGGCTGTCTGAGTAATAAATGAGTTAGTGTATATCACAATAAGTCCCTGGCATATAAAAACTCAATGAATATATCGCTTCTTGGCCTTTTGGCTAAGATCAAGTGTAAAAACTCAATGAATAGTAGTGATTCTAGTTAATTTTTATATATTATAATCAAGTGTTTGCTTTAAAATAACTGATTAATCTATCCCATACCCTGGTGCAAAGACCACCCTCAACTACAGTGCTATTGACTCCATTTTTTAAAGTTTAAACTTAGTCAATAAGTGCTTTTCTCACAGTCATAATTGTAGGTATTACAGGTCACTGATATTTATTAAATATCTGGCTTGTATCAAGGGAAGGATCCCCTGGAATCCAAATTGGTAAAAATTGAGTTAGGGAGGGAAGTTACGTTATTACCCAAATGGACAAATAGAGGGAGTTGGACTACATCTGGGATTTTGAACTCAGATGTCCCATGGGGGCGTGGCATTTATATAAAACACCAAATCTTGTCCAAAATAAAACTCAGGGCAATAAAGCTGCTTGTTTTGTAGTCCCGTATTTTATTTACTTAGTCTTACAGCCTTTTAAAGTACTGGGAATAATAATGACCTAAAATCATCAATGTTCTATGCCTAAACTAAATCTTCTCTAGGATACATTATTACTCCAATATTCTGTGATTCCAAGATGAATTTGGACATGTTATAAGAAATATTGTATGATTTACTAAAGGTTGTGTACATATTCACAGTGAATTTCACCTAAAGAAAGCAGATGAAAATATGTAATTTTCCCAAAATATTCTGAAATAAAAGATATATATAAGAACATAATATTAAAATTAGCCAAAAGTAGAAAAAGTATATCCCAGATATAGTATTCATTTTCGGACAATACCAAAACCTGAAATTGTCAAATCACTCATTTGCTTTATTATTAATAAAAATTTAATCACAGGTGAAAATTCACAAAATACAAATATATGAAGTTTTTAAAATAATAAATGTGCTTCTAACATTGTATGCTATTAACTTCTTGTATAATTGTCCTTTTAAAGATTGATAATTTTATTACTGATTATAAATTAATATACGTTAATTATATAAAATGTCACTAATGCAAAAACAGCTAAAAAAGAAAAATCACTTGGCATTCTAAAACATAGTAGCACTATTAACATTTTGGTTTGTACCATTTAAAAAATGTTTCACATCTCTTTGTCCCATACTTTTACCAATCGCAACTGCACCCTTACACAAACACACATTCTTTACAAATTTGGAACCAAACTGTACTAAGTAGAATAAAAGTGTTAATCATCTACTTATGGATACCTATCGAGTATCTGATCCATGGTCAATTTTCCTTTATCTGTAGGCTAGTCTTTACCCTCTCTGCTCCTGATCTTTCATATCACTACCTCCATTTCCTCCTCCATCCATCTTGTCCATGAATGCCAATAATTATAAATGATTTAAAATAATTATATAATGCTAATCTTAGATAAACACAATAAAAAGTAGCTTTTATATTTTTCACATTACCTTGGGATAATCGAACATTAATAATGCCCATGAAATGAAACTCTTTTGCATGCTTGCTTAAATAATTCAATTTCTTAGGTTTCTTTGGCATGCTGAGAAATCAAAATTCTATAACTAATATTCTTTTTTGTCATTTTGAAAAAAATTACAGGAAAATAATTAGACTTTGATTTTGAAGGGACAAAAACAAGGCTTAGGCAAAAATGGAATTAGTAAACCAGATTTTAATTTTACAATTTCAATTTTGTACAATTTAATTTTATAATTTTAATTTTACAATTAATCTTTACCACATCAAATACTGTTGGTACCACTATCATTCCCACGCATCAGACAAAGAAAAAGAGGCCCAAGGAGGTTAGATAATAATAAACTCAAGGTCAGTTAACATGTAAACTTTGAAGCTAGGATTTAAACCTAAGAGACGAGAGTAAAGCAAAAGGCAATCTGCCTTGATCTATAAGATAGATCTTCTGTATTGTTCTTTTGTTATAAATTTTATTTAGTTCTGCTCTGATCTTGGTTATTTCTTTTCTTCTGATGTGTTTGGGATTGGCTTGATCATTCTTTTCCAGTATTTGAGATGATGTATTAGATTGTTGATTTGTGATCTTTCTGTCTTTTGGATGTAGGCATTTATGGCTTTGAATTTTCCTCTAAGGACTGCTTTAGCTCTATCCCACAGACTTTGGTAACTTGTATCCCCTTTATCATTTAATTCAAAGAATATTTGATTTCTATCTTAATTTCATCCTTGATGCAACTATCATTCAGCAGTAGGTTGTTTAGTTTACATGACTTTGTGTAGAGATGAATGTTTCTATTGGAGTTGATTTCTAATTTTATACCACTGTGGTCTGAGAAAGTGCATAGTATAATTTTCATTTTTTAAAAAATTTGCTGAGACATGTTTTGTGGCCTAGGATGCAATCATTCTTAGAGAATATCCTATGAGCTGACAAGAAGAATGCATATTCAGTGGTTTTGGGGTAGAATATTCTATAAACATCTATTAGACCCATTTATGTATACACAGGTCATCACAATAGACACCCACCAGTGTAAAATCACCAAAAAGCTAAAGGTCAAAGGCCAGATACCAGAATGGCTCAAGAGATAAAACAAAGCAAAAAACTTATACTCAACAGGATGAACAGAAATCCAGCCCAGTTATCAATTCTTTCAATAAATGTCAATGGCTTGAACTCTCCACTGAAGAGACATAGGCTGGCTGAATGGATAAAGAAATAAAAGCCAAGTATCTGCTGTCTCCAGAAAACACATCTAACTCACAAGGACTCATTCAGATTCAAAGTGAAGGGATGGAAAATAGTATTCTACACAAACGGAAACCAAAAGAAAGCTGGTGTAGTAGTTCTCATATCAGAGAACATAGTCTTCAAATCAACAATAGTGAAGAAAGACAAAGATGGTCATTACATAATGGTAAAGGGAACAATTCAACAAGAAGACATAAAAATTCTAAATATTTATGCACCTAACACAGGTGCACCCACATTCATAAAGCAAATCCTACTTGATCTAAACAAAATGATACACAGCAGTACCATAATATCCAGGGACTTCAATACCCCTCTGACAGAACAGGACATATCTTCCAAACAGAAAATAAACAAAGAAACAATAGACTTAAACAGAGCTCTGGACATATTAATTCTTCTAAAACTTCAAACAAATTCATTTTTTTTAGGGAAGTCAACAGGTACAGGTAACCCTTTCTAGAATCCTGGCTATAAATTACCGGTTGAGATAGCAGCCAGTATGAGATGCAGACAGGATTGAGAGACCTATGTGTTTAGGGAACATGGAAGATATAATAGGTCACTGAGGGCTGGATGCAACACTGAGAACACAGACTGGATCTGAACACTGGAAAGTGATATGCACATACCACCCAGACACCTAACTGCCAATTATATATTTTTAAAAAAGGTGTAAATAGACTTATTCCACAAGCCTGGTGCTTAAATAAAGTCACCCATGTAATGTGGATCACAAAGAGCAAGGAACTGAGATGACAGTGGAGTAGAAATGGTGCAAAGACATTAACCTGTTCTGAAACCAGATGGTTCTGGCTCTATCACCTGCTAGCAATATGGCTTTAAAAAATCACACTACCCTGAACCCATTTCCTCATATATAAAATTGGGATGATCTGTAGCTCACAAGATTGTTGTTAACAATAACATAGCCAATGTTTGGAAAGAACCCAAAATAGTACCTATCATAGCATGCACTTGTAACACTGGTTATTTTAAAAATAGGGAAAAAAGTTGGATTTGATTTTATGTTATTAAAAACTGCCTTGTCCCTGTAGTCCTGTTATATATGTTAGATTAGCCACAAGTGACAGAATATCCACAAAAGTACCTAAACAATATCATTCACGTTTGCTTATTAAGAAACCTGGGTGATAGAAAATTTCAGGGTTGATGATTCTGGCAAAAGTGTGACAAGGTCTACACCGGTGTTCTGCAATTCTCTTGGCCTTTCCTAATGGTTACAAAGTGGCTGTCTCTGGCTCCTGCCATCACATCCTCATAAGCATACCAAGAAGGATTATTACCATGAGGGTGAAATGCTTTTTTTTCACAAAGTTATGTCTCTTTTATCAGGGAAGTAAAATTTTTCCAGAAGATGAGTTTTTTCCATGTATTTCTTAGGCCAGAAGTTAGCCATATGGCCAACCCTAGCAGCAGGAAATACTGATACAGCAAGTATCTTCAAAGGGGAACATGAATGCCATGACTGATGTAGACTTGTGATTTATTACAAGGAACTGGGCACATTGTCACTCCCCCCAAAAATCGGTGTTACCTTAACAAGGAAAAATGAGTGAATAAGTAACCAAAAGTGTCTGCCATATGTCTCTTAGATTGGAGATGCTATATTAAATCATTATCATCCTAGATTAAATTAATACAGCACACTGCTTTCATTTTTGACAGAGAGTATCTCTGGTAGGGAAATTGGTGATCAAACTGTAACAAGCATACTAGAGGTATAAAGAGTGTTGCAAATTTAAAAATATTTGGCAGCTTTAGGTAAATTCAGGGCCTGTGACAAGTTACTATAAAACAGGGGTCCACAAAAATGTTCTGATAAGAACTAGACAGTAAATATTTTAGACTTTGTAGGACATAAGGTCTCTGTCTTACATACTAACTCTGTAGTATGAACCCAGCAACAGGCAAAGTGTTAATAAATGGCTATGCATCTGCTTTAATTAAATTTTATTTACAAGAACAGATGGTGGGCTAGATTTGCCTTCTAGGCCATATTTTTCCAACCGACATTAGTGATAAAACAACAGGCTGCCAAACTATTTATAAAACAGAATGATTAAAAGTGTGCACATGTGTGTACATGTGTACATATGTGTATGTGTGAAACATTAAACATAAATGAGTGGTTTCCAAATCTCTTTGGATATCTGTCAATTCATTAATGGTTGTTGAAGTTACCTTAAGTTTTTAGTGTTTGCTTCAGTATGTGCATGAGGTCATGACTGAATAAGTTGTTTAACCTCAAGCATTAGTATTATTTTTCAACAAGCCCAGGTTATCTCAAGGAGCAGCCGTGATTGAGAGCCGGGATGTTAAAGCAGTGCTTCACAAACTTCAGCGTACATACTCATTACCTGGTTAAAATGCAGATTCTGATAGTGTAGAACTGGGGTGGGGCTTGAGATTGTGCATTGCTAACAGGCTCTCAGGTAAGGTTGATGCTGCTGCTCCACACCTTGAGAGGCAGGATGCTAGCATTGCTTTTCAATGCCTGGGATGCCTAGGTGCTGCACCAGAAACATGTATTTGGTCTAGGATGTGGCCTGGGCATTGAGATTCATAAAGGCTCTGCAGGTGATTCTAATGTGCAACAAAGTTTGAGAGCTTCTGTGCTAAAGCTCATGGTGATGTATTGATTTTAGGTATTTTATCAGTAG
>CAUYRT010019000.1:0-49876 GCA_963574885.1 Lepilemur ruficaudatus
AAAAAAAAATAGAATGACTTCTCTAATCTCAATTTCATATTTTGTGGAACTCTGGACACAAGCACAGATGATCTTCAGCCTGAGTGACATAGTTTTTCTTGAATGGTTAAGTCAGCTTCTAGCCCTTTCTTCTCTACCATAGGAAATCAAACCTAACCTGAGATGCTGCCATGGGACACAGTTTCTCAATTTTATTCAGTCTTCCACCATTAGTGTCACTACCTGTGATAGTTAATTTTATGTGCCAACTTGACTGGATCAGTGACTATCTGGGTAAACGTTATTTCTGGGTGTGTTCGTGAGGTTGTTTCTAGACGAGGTCAGCATTTGAATCAGTGGACTCAGCAAACTAGATTGTCCTCACCAATCTGGGGTGGGCATAATCTAATCCTTTGAGGGCTTGACTAGAACAAAAGGAGTGGGAAGATGGAATTTCCCCCTTTTCCTGTCTCACTACTTGAGCTGCGACATCTCATCTCATCTATTTATAGACTTTCCCTGGGATTTGCACCATTGGCTTCTCTGGTTCTCAGGCCTTTGGACTCAGACATTGGATTTGGACTGACACCCGCTTTCCTGGATCTCCAGTTTGCAGAAGTCCAATTGTGTGACTTCTCAGCCAATTTCTCATAATCTCTCTCTCTCTCTCTTGCTCTCTCTCTCTCACCCTGACTAATACTTCCCCCAATTCCAAACTCTTCCCTCTTCCAAATTTTCAAAGAAAGGGTACATCACAAGCTAGTAGTTTTATAAATATACAAGGGAAATGCTGCTTATGTGTTAGTAAATTTGTACTGATAGTATTCCAGATTAGGTAACTTCATATATACATTCTTATATCTAATTATATAACTACTTCTAACTTCTCAATTCTGTCCTTTTTATATTATAATTTCATTTATACATGAAGCCCTTTTCATAATTGTCCATATCATATCTTTATAATTTTCCTAAAATAATCTCACAAGATTTTATGGAAGGTAGAAGACATTTCAGGCAAGCTACTGATTTTTTTTTTTTTTTAAGAACGCAAGGATCTTGGCAATCAAAATTAAAGAAATATTTTAAATTATTTAATTTATTTATTTACTTCACTGATTGTTTTGGTAGGTGTACTAGTTATCTCTTTCTGAGTAACAAATTACCCCAATACATAACAATTTAAAAGAACAAATGTTAATTATTGCACTATTTCTGTTAAGAATTCATGAGCAGCTTAGTTGAGTGATTGTAGCTAGGCTTCTTTCATGAAATTGTAGTAAACATACTGGTCAGGGCTGCAGGCATCTAAAGGCTTGCCTGGGGCTGAAAGATATGCTTTCAACATGGTCCACTCACCTGGCTGTTGTCAGGAGGCCTTCTTTTCTTGCCATGTAGATCTCTTCATAGAACAGCTTCAGCATCATTAAGATATGGCAGCTGGCTTCTCCAAGAGCACTTTAGTCAAGAGAAAGCAAGGAGGAAGGCACAATTCCTTTTATGACCTTGTCTCAGAAGTCATACACCACCACTTCTGCTGCATTCCCTTTATGAAAAGTTAGTTACTAATCCCAGCCGACATTTAAGAAGAGTGGAATTAAACTGTATCTCTTGAGAAGAGACATATCAAAGGCTTTTTGAATATATATTAGAAACCAACATAGTAGGAATATGTAAGGTATTTGACAAAGGTTCAGAAGAAGATATGGTCAAGATTTAATAAATCTAGATTTTCATCATTAGTGATTCAGTCTAAAGTACTATTCTTTAAGAGAAGGCAGATATTTTAATGTAAAACAATTTCATTTGGCTAAGATCTACATTTGAATACATATAGAAGGTTTTAGTCTATTTTATTTTATTTATTTTTTGGAGACAGGGCCTTGCTATGTTGCCCAGGTTAGAGTGTAGTGGCTATTCACAGGTGTAATCGTAGCTCAGTACAGCCTTGAACTCCAGGGCTCAAGCAATCCTTCTGTGTCAGCCTCCTGAGTAGCTGGGACTACAGACATGTATGACCATACTTGACTCTTAGTCTATTTTACAGTCTTTGCTTGACTCAGGGAGAGACAGACTGATTCTATTATCAATCCCCTCATTTTTTTCTGTTGCTGTTAGTGTGCCCACAATTTATTTTCTAGTAAATGGCGAGAAACTCTTTCCTTCCAATGATAGTACCTATACTGACAGATGGCACTTTGGAATGGCTCAGACAGAACACTTACATGAGACGCAGGAATAGTATACATGACTTTCTGATGGGGGAGACATAATATTACAGACTGAACATACTGCTATTGGCAGAATAGTTCAAAGTACCCAACGGGCCAGAGAAACGTTAGAAGTGAATATATAATAATATAATAAATTATATTATGATAAAAGTCTGCCTTGATATTACATCTTAGGGATCCTTCAATGTAACAACAACAACAAATAGCTATTTAATTTTTTCTTCCCTGAGATTAGCAGTTTAATGTGTATGTGGCAAGATTGATAATAGACATCTGCTTTAGCAGAAATGAGCATCGACAGTAGCAGCATGGGCAGCAAATTTTTATAATATTAGCAATTCAAATTTAAGTGTCAGATTAGTGTGGTATTGGAGTCATTCATTGGAATATGCTTGGAAGCCAGAACTTTTCTCAGTGAAACTTGCAATGATTTTTAAGCAGAATGATATGGTATTTGTAAGTGTGTATATCAAAATATATTGTCAATGATATTTAAAATTATTTGATGTTCAGCCATAACTTTAGCATTATTTACAATATAAAAACTCATTTGAACCATGGATTAAGCAGAACATTCTAAAATTACAATCCTATTGCTATTATTCCAACTTTAATGTGTTCATGGAAAATCCTGTAATGTCAGCATTTAGGAGAAATCAAGGATTTTATCCATTCTAATTTAATCTCTAACTATTCAACTTGGGATTTGTTTTCAGTTTCTCACTCATATACTACCTATGGGGCACATGAAAATGATTCATTATCAAATTCAACCATATTAAGGCAAATTCTAACCTTTCTTTTTCTGTTAAACAAATGAAGCATTTCATTAATGAAGTCTTTAAAAGCAGCCATTGCAAAATGACTTCTTTATATTTGAGTACAATATTGACACTTTAGAAGGCTACCTGAGTTTACAAGGACAGTTATAGCAACACCTGTTTTTATTTTTTCCATATATCCTCTACATCAGTTAGCTTTTGCCATGCAACAAAACTCAGTGACCTATAAATAACCACTACCATGCATGTGAATCACAATTCTTTGGGTTGTGGCTGGTGGTCTTGGCTGAGCCAGCTTAGCTGATTTCTGCTGACCTCAATCATTATCTGGCAGGTTGATTAAAGGCTGGATGATTTAGGATCATGATTGTGTCATTCCTATATAGATTGCAGTTAATAGCCAGTCACCTTGGTCAATGGGGGGACTTAGCCACATGACGAATGTCCAAGCTTTTCACATGGTGGTCTCAGGGTTTTCCAGAGCAGCAAGGAAAGGAAAGCTCCTCTTCTGACATCATGTATGCCAATGCCTCACTGGTCAATGCATGTGACAAGGCTAACCGAGATCAAGGGAAGGAGAGGTAGTCACCACTTATTGATGAGAGGATCTTTCATGTCACAATGTAAGGGCAGGAAGGAAAAGAATTTGCCACAATATTTACAGTGTGCAATGTACAACCATCTCCTGCCTCAAACTTTGTAAGACTGTAGGCATCTAGTAGGGTTTAACATGGGTATGAGTAGTGTGTAATAGTGAAATGACCATAGACGCTCGTTTAATTATTAATTCATTGATTTATTCCTTCAAATGTTATATATTTATTGAACATGTAGACTATTGCAGAAAATTCATTCAATAATCATTGATTCATCAAATATTTTTGGAATACGTCTCATGTTCCAGGAGTCATTCTGGGTGCTAAAAATTTACAGAAGACAAAACAGTAATAAAGAGGGCAAAATGTTGTTTTCCTGAAATTTATATTCCTCTCTCTCTCTGTCTCTCTCTCTTGCGCACACACACACACACACACACACACACACACACACAGAAACACACACAAGACAAAAAAGAAAAAAGAAGCTAAAGAATTACTTTGCCATAGATGGTTAGAGAAATCCTTTTTAAGGTGGGATGTTTCAATGGAAACTTGACCTCAGGGAGGAATCAGTCTTCAGAACAGATATCCTGGCATAGAAGACAGAGGAAACATCTAGTGACAAATTCTGAGGGAAAGGAAAGATTGATATGTTCAAAGAATAAAATGACACAAGTGTCTGCTCACTTTTCTTGGTGAGCAAGGTAGAGGTACCAGCAAAGAAGCCAGGGGTTAGATCATGACCAGACCTTGAATACTGGATTCAGGGGATTGTATTCATTTTGAGTCACCAGAGGCATCATCTAGAAAGAAGAGTGGTGAGACACGGCTCCCAGTTCGGCATTAGCCATTAGCCCCATGAACTTTCTGCTCCACAAGAAAGGGCAGAGCTGGCGCAGGGCCAGAGTGGAGTCCTCTAAAGGCACAGAAGCCTAGAAATCCTATTAGTCAGCCAAGAGGTGCATTCCTTCCCTGCAAGGATTTCATATTCTGGTTAAGGGAATGGGATTTTAAATACAGGGTGGAAAATGAGGAATATGCATACATTTCTTGACTCATAAAAATATTACATGGACAATAGAATGATTTTAAGCATATATAATTTATAAGATTATTTTTAAGAAGACACTACACCATAGCAAGAACTAATATATGTTATATTCCTTCTTAAAAATAATAAGTAAAAATACATGTGCATTACACTGTCAAGCCCAGTGGGGCCCACAAAAGAAGATTGCCTAAAATCTAGTCATTCCCTTAATTCCCCAACTGCTATTAACACTGTACTTTGACTAATAGCATCACTATTTCCTAATTCTATGTCTTTGGAATCCACACCTCACTATCGGAAACATAGATGTCAGCTTAATCTTTTGATGCTACACATATGTCTAATATTTCAGATCACACTTGCCAACATTAGCATGAAATATCTATTTATGATTACATTTGTAAGATATGGATTCAATGCCCTCTGATTATCTATTGCAGCAGTAGTGTGATTGAAAAACTGCATGCCGAGAAAAATGATCTAATTTACGGTGCATGTTAAGAGGGTAAAGGAAAGTTCTTCATTAATCCATAAAGAAGATGATCATAATTTTACAAAATAACAAAGGTCAAAATTTTAATTTATTTTGGGTAATCATTCTTTTCTTATTTTTTTTTTTTAAATAAGCATATCACTCTCTTTAATTTACTTTGTTAAAAAAATCGAGAATAACAATTTGGGTTGATTTATCTTTCTTTTCCTTTAACTGAATGATTGATTCAATGAATTTCTGAGGCTTGAGTTTTTATCTATACAGTTTGTAAGGCATCAAATGGCCTTTGAGCCAAAATTATTGGTGAAAAAATATTAAAAATTGCATTTCTCTTCTTTTTAAAATGTCCTTCTCTCCCTTTCTTTCTATTGTGTTTTCCATAGCATTGCCTCTCCCTCTTTCTACCAAAAAAAAAAAAAAACCTCACAAACACACAACACAAGAACTATAAATATACAAACAAATCATTTCTCTTTACTAGTGCACAAACTAAAATAATAGCTCATCAAGAACAGCTTAGGCAAGCAGTTATCTGCAGGGCTCAAAGCATTATGTGTACTAAATGGTGATGATTTTGTTATATCATGGAGAATTTCATTTTCAATTTTGTAGTGTTCATACATTAATTAATATTTATCGGGTTTTTTTGGGGGGAAAGGGAACAAAAATTAAATAAATGTGTCCAGCAAATATTCATCATAATTTTCTATATATAAAATATCCAGGATTACTGATATTTATTCATTCAACAAATATATATTAATCTCTTACTATGTTCCATGTACTGCATTGAACACTGGGAATAAGAAGTTATATAAGGTATAAGGGGAGAGACAGTCTTGTAAAGGATCATGAAAACAGAAAAGATGAACCATCTTATTATGGCTTAGGGTGGGAGTATTAATGAAGGCCCCACAGAGATGGTGATGTGTGAATAGACACTTAAGAACAAATTGAGAGTTTACCAGTTTACAAAGAGAGGAATATGCCATAGGTGAGGACAGCCACTGGGCCTCAGCACAGAGGTGTGAAATGTGTCCTGGGTCCAGTGAGTGTTTGGGTTCTGCTGAATCTTAGCTCTTTTGATAGGAATGAGAAGAAATGAAGCTTAAGAACACTAGCAAAGACTAATTGCTAAAGAAGTTTTTTAAATGCCAGATTAAAGAGTTTAAACTTCATTCTGACCATACGGAAAACCATTAAAAGAGTCTGAGCAGGTAGATAGTATGGAAGAATTAATTTGGAAGCAGTGTAGATGACTCACTGGTTAACAAAGAGATAATTTAGGAAACCCCTGTGCCTGAAGGCCTGAATAAAGTCTACATCCTAGGGAGGCAGGAAGTAATGATGGACGCTATAGACACAGAAGGTGGAACAAGCCGTTCTCCTAAATTGGAATCCAGGTCACACTGAGAAGATCCCAAAGTTATAAGAATGCCAGTCTGGGAGCTTTTTATCAGCTTTTCTATGATGCTAATGGCCTAGGGAAATGCTATTCAATTTTTTATTCTCTATTCACGTTTAGATAAGAACTTCAACATAAGAATTTTTTTTTCTTTCCTTAATTCAAGAACTTTTACCTTTTCATTTAAAGGAAGCACTTTACGGCTTCTCTTTGGCATATCCAAATTGCCAGTATCACTGCCCTTGCACTTCAGGGCCACTATTAAGTAAAATAAGGGTGGCTTGAACACAAGCACTGTGATACCGTGACGGTTGATCTGATACCCAAGATGGATAGTAAATGACTAACGGGCGGAATGTCTGCAACATGGAGAGGCTGGACAAAGGGACAATTCATGATCCAGGCAGGAAGGAGCAAGCCAGGGTGAGATTTCATCATGGTACTCAGAATGACGTGCTATTAAAAACGTGCCAATTGTTTATTTCTGTAATTTTTTATTTAATATTTTCAGACCACGGCTGACCTTGGATAACAGAAACGTCAGAAAGCAAACTGCAGAGGAGGTGAGGAGGGATCTACTGTACTGTATATTCACCCCCAGTTCATGAGATGTATGTGGACGTTTCCTGTTCTTTTAATATCTATTTCACTGAAATACAATATAGATAAGGTCCCCTAAATTTATTGCATAACATACTACATTGTGGTCAGCAGTTTGGACACGTTTCACTTAGAAAAGAAGACAGTCTGGATACTCGAGTTTATGGATGCTTGTGTCCGGGTCCAGCCACATGTCTGCTGGCTTAAAAGGCTGCTCGCAAACCAGATCTGTAGCAGTGAGACAGCACTTACCAGTTAGCCACACCCGATAACCAAGACAAACCAGCTGTTTCTGAATTAATTCTACTCCCTCTATCTGTGACTACTTTATCTCTAGGTACTAAAATACCAGCGGTTACAACAATGCATTTTCTGTTTCTAATAAATCTTCCCTGAGCATATCAGAACATTGTATTTTAAAATGGTTTAGCACTAAGTATAGAGCTACTAGGTGCCACATGAATTGGATCAAGTTCTAATTGCCTTTTCTCACACATTACTTTTAATTTATATCCTTTTGAAAATATTTCCAAAATATATGATTATCTTACCTCTGTAATTCTAGCAAGAAAAGTCATATGCTTTGGCTCTATATAAGGCATATGTCACGAGATTTGTCAGAATCTTTTCTGTAGTTAAAAAAGAATATTTATTATATATATATATATTTCTTTTATATTATATATATAATGTTTGCCATATATATGGCTATATATATAGTTATATGTGTATAATAGTTTATACAAAGTGCTTATAGATATTTTCAAGACCGAGCAACATATTTCATTTATTACCCCCATAAGCACAAGAATGCAGAAAATGTCACACACAACAACAAATAAATAAATAAGGATTACCAAATCTATATATTTATAATTATTTCAAGGCAAAGATTGATTTTATCATGCAATCTACTCCACAGAAATTTTAACATTTTTGTAGTCATAAAATGTTGCAAATAACTCTCTAGAATGAATAATTTTCTTCCTAGGTTATTAGATACATGGGACCATCTGGAGGCATTTATTCTTTTTCCATAAAACTCTCTCCATAAGGCTCTATCCCTTCATGTTTACTCTTCCAGCCTGCCTGGATAGTGGAAACCCTTCACTGTCTCTCATCTACTTATGAAAAATCTATTACCTTTTACACAGAGTAAAATACCTAAATATATATGAGCCACCTTTCTCATTCCTGCCTCTCCCACGTTACACACATACCTAGTTGATTTGTCCATTTAATTACTTGACATGATTTAGATTATGTTTATTTCATAAATTGAATTTCTTCTTTTAATTAATTTATGATATCCCTATATTATAGCCTAGTGATTCAGAGCATGAATATATAATCAAACACTTGAAAAACTTTTGTTTCCCTCATGGCCTAACCTGGTTAAGTTGACTTATGTTGTTACTTTTCTAATTAATAATATGCTAAATTTGCTTGTCTGCTAAAATGGGTATGATAGTATCACCTTATTTAATCGTTATTAGGATTGAATAATATAGTGCTGTGGTTTGAATGTGTTCTTCGAAGAGCATGTATTGGAAACGTAATCCCCAACACAACAGTGTTAGGAGGTGGGGCCTAATGAAAGGTGTTTAGGTCATGGGGGTTTTACCCTCATGCATGGATTAACAATGACCATAATAGGTCTTGAGGTTGCGAGTTCTATCTCTAGCTGTCTCTTGCTCTCTCTTTTCCTTCCACCTTCCTCCATGGGATGATGCCACAACGGTAAGGCCCCCACCAAATGTAGCCCCTGGATCATGGACTTCTCAACCTCCAGCACCATGAGCCAAATAAATTTCTGTTCAGCATAAATTACCCAGTGTGTGGTATTCTGTTATAACAGCACACAATGGAGTGAGACATATAGTGCGTATAAAGCACTTAACTCAGTGCTTTTCTCATAGCATGGATTTATTAAATGTGAGCTGTAATTATTGCTACAGAAATGTGTGGCCGGAATGCCTTGATCTAATATGCATCTAAATGTATCTACATCCAGCTTTCAATCTGCTCTGACATTGAAAATCTTGACTGAGCTGCTGGCGTTCACAGGGAGATCAAAGGCTGTGGATGTTCTTTATCATTCTGTTAAGCATTTAAAACAGTTTTTAAGTATACCATCACTCATTGTCGTGATGTATTATTTATTTCACACGTGCTGTTTTACGAATACATATGTTCCAAATACACACTCACTATATGTGCAATGTGTTCTCTCAGTGTGCTCATCCTTTACTGTTCATAGAAAGTAAAAATTTTGTAAGCCAGCTAAAACCTCACCAAAAAAATAAATATAAGCTTTTCCCCATGAATTATTTTTCATAGCTTTGCACATTGAAAATCCTTTGAATTTATATAGTAATATGTTCTATGACAGAGGAACACAGATTAGAAAATTTAAAAATAATAATAAAAATTCATGACATCTATTTAAATTCTTCAAGGTATTTGATTCTGCTCTGTGCCAATCATCTGCTTCATATTAATCAGTATAGGACAAATGCAAACTATGTCTGAATAATTGTACTATTACAGCCATATAATTTGAAACATGGTATATATTTCAGTGATACTTCCATTGTAATTATTATCTTACACTCCCAGAAAAATTGTTGGAGGAGCTAATAAAATTTCTAACCTATATTCCACTTCAACCACCTTGCTCGATATTCTTTTCCTTTTTGAACTTACTTTCTGACTCATTTGCTATATCTTACTACAAACAGAACTTTAATTCTAGCTTAACATTTTCCACATCAAAGGATTTTCAGGTTGTTTGGAAAACGTTGGCATTGAGTGGAGTTCAGGGGGATCCCCCTTGGGAGGCATGATGGGTCTTCCTTAGCTCAACTTTAAAGATAAAGCCAGAACTACAATTTATTAGTGGATATTGAATAGAATTTTCCAATCCTTTCCAAATAAACTTATAGTTTATTTTCATATAAAAATATTTTTACCATGTAGAATAGTATTTTCTACTTATTTGCTCTTAATGTCCCATACTCTCATTTAAAATGAAAGTCACAAATTTTTCTTCTGACTTTAATTTTACAAATCTGTGACCTCAGAGGGCTGACTCTGTGTCAGAGGGTGAACTCTTCCCCTGACTGTGACCAAATTTGCAAGTTCTCTGAGGTTCAACTCCTATAAAGAGGCACAAACTATGCTTTCTATCTAATAGGCTTGTTGGGGGATGTAAATGAGAAAGTCTACACTACATTTAAAAGTCCACATTGAATACCTAGGAATATTATTATGGTAATCAATCTTTTCATCTACAACCTCAAATTGTATTGTATATATTTTAACTGTCACCTTTGCAGATTCTTCTTAATTTTACATTGCAGCATCCTGACTCCCATCTCATCGATTGCATACTTATTCTGCATGTCTTTTTATTTTCTTGTTTCCTTGAAACACAGAGACCACAGTCACACACATTACCACAGGTATATTTTATAACTTCTCCCTTGCTGGCAGGATAATGCTTGATTTCCTTTCCAGTGTCCTTTCTTCCAAGGTCTCATATTTTGTGGTCCCACTGACATAATCATGGGTAGAGCAGAAGTTAACTTGGGCACAGTTTTGCCCAATTTAAAAGACATTTCTTGATCCATTCGAGTCATTGGGCTGGGCCAAGTTATGCAATCATAATTAAGGACAGTATAGTGGAAAAGAAAGACACTTGGCAACAGCATAATCACCCTGCAAGGCAAATGCTACAAGCATGAACTATGAGCCAAGAATAGCAAACAATACCCAGCAGCCTTGTTTTATGCATACAGTTAACTGTTTTAATCTTCACCACTTTACATTCCACTAGTTGACACTAGAACTCTTTGGGCACTTTCCTGCTCCCTTGCCCAAATATTTAAAACTTAGCATATTCATGTAATCTATTCTTACAAAGTCAATTCTGCACTTCTGAACAGTGTTTAAGGTCAAGGTTAAACTCAAAGATTCCACTGGTTCTCCAGCCTAGACACATAGCAATTTAAAAGATATGTATTAACACTTATCTCAGTGTTTATAATTTCCCATGCAAATAAATACAATATTACTACTACTGTTTATCTAAATCAATTTTATCTCCATAAAAACAAAAGAACAAAATTAACAAGCAAAACCTATCCTCATTCCAAGAATATCGCTTTTCATGGCCACTTCTCTTGAGTTTCTACCTTATTTCTTAGCTAATTTCTTTGCCCCCAGTAGTGCTAACTTTATAAACGCATTAAAATGTTTAAGAAACCTGAGAGGAGAGTCTAGGTGACCCTTAAACTTCATAGCAGAGGGCTGTTTTCAAGATCTTTTATACTCTATCCTTAAAATAGTCCATTTTGAAAAAAAAAATCTCTGCCATTAAACTAAATCAAACTTGACCATACCTCCTCAAATCCAATCACATTTTAGGTAGGTTGTGATCTTCCCATACATGCTCCAGTTTAAAGACATAGTAATCTAATCTCATTACTTCACTTTTTCACAGCCTCCCATGACTACTCCCCCGCTGAATACATAAATGTAGGTTTTCCCTTGAACAACTCAAGGGGGCACTGTTGTCATAGAATAAAATCTGTGCAATCGTGGACTGAGTATAGCCGGTAAAGCCTTTTCCTTCAAGAGCGATCTCTCCAGCTTCACCTGCCTCTATCTGTCTTCTACTATACATTATATTCACACATCATTGCACTACTTTTTTCCTAAACTTTTCACACTCTAACGATCTGTGACTTTGCAGACGTGGCTGAAACTGTGCAGAATGTTGCTATCATCTTATCTGCCATCCCCACCTAATTTTTAAATTTGAGTCATCTGCTCTGTGGAGATCACTCTATAGAGACTAACAGCTCCTCTCTTCTCCCCGATCATCTTATCCCTACATCAAATTTGCATTTGTCTCGGTACCTGCCTGCCTTTCCTCTGGACTCTAATGTTGTTTGGAAGTGGGTTGTGTCATGTTCCCCTCTGACCCACAGTGTTTGGCATGGATGAGGCACAGGAGAATTCTGAAAGGGCTAACGTGGCAAACTTGGAAATCAGAATCTCTTGGTTCTACTGTTAGCTTCATGCTCTGCCACTTACATGCTGCATTGCTTAATCCAATTACTTAACCTCTTGGTGCCACACCTCCTTCAACAGCAAAATGGAATTTGAAGTAGTATCTACCATATAGGGTAATTGTGATCAGTAACAAAGTTAATACAAGTAATGCGATTAGAATGGTGGTAAAGAATAAGCACATTTTAAATGTCAGCTATTAGTGCTAACGTTGTTATCATCATTTTAGTTATTGTAGTACTACCTCTTTTACAACATTGCCAAAGGGTAGTTCTCAAAATTTTGGATGCATAAGAATTATTAGAGAACTACTTTAAAAAACTAGAATTATAGGCTCTGAAGTCCTCGGATCTGCATTCTTATACATCATCAACAGTGTGAAGACTTTGGGGAAGTCATAAAATGCCTTGAATGATTCTAAGATTCTAAGTCATTACATAAAGATTACATTATCTTCCTTATTGTCATTAATACAGACACACACAGAATCAGATGAGAAAGGCTTTTAGCTATTCAAATTAAAGCAAAGTTTCTTTCTCTCTTTCTTTCTTTTTTTTTGATAATGGTAGTCAAAAATTTATATTTACCTGAGCACTCATTCTCTTTCTTTATTGTAATTAGCTTTAATGTATTTTTGGTGTCTAACATTTATTATAATAATAATACTGTCTCATATAATTACTTGAAGCTTTGCAATTTAAATTCACTATTTCATTTGCTGTTTTTTAAATAATGTTACATACTTTTATATATAAATCCAGTCACTCAATTAACCAACAACAAAACAAGATTAATTTTTGGAGTGTTGATGAGAAAAACCTGCAAAACGAGACCAATAAAGCATCAGTATCTCATAGGTTTCCTTGCATTATAGGTAGAACAATAAATTATCCTCCCTAACATTTGCATTTTAATTGAAGTTCTGGAACATTCTATATTCACCATTTCTTATGTTCAAAGCAGGTGGTGCTTATTTGTCTTAAAGGCTGGCCCTTGTAGTACCATCAGGTTGTTATAAGGGCAAGGGAATTTGCAAAGTCCAAAATTGTGAACGGTGTGGATAGAACTTCATATTGTTTTAACTTGATATATAAAATCAAATATAAAACTCAGAATATTCCCCAAGTAATATATAAAACTATCACTATAGTTTTTTTTTAAATCAACTATCCCACACATTTGAGTATGTTTGTTCCTATGATATGCTTAAAGGGATGTCCAGTAAAAACTTATTTAAATAGAAAATATGGGGAAAAGGAAAATATAAGTACAACATTATAACTGAGAAATATTTTTAATGTATTGTGTTTCTGCCATAGGTTGCTTTTGAGCCTCGGCAACATTATCAAATCATTGTTTCTTCCTTCGTACTTTCTATGACAGCCTTATGTAGAAATGATGAGAAATTAGGGCCACAGTCCACGTCAGAGAACCCTTCCCAGGAAGAGATACTTCAGACTTAATCTTAAACTGTAATTCCACTTACATTGATTTCTAATTTAAAATTCTCCGTTTTATATCAAGAGGAGAATACCAATATCTCAGAGATATAAAATCAAGATACAGTGTAATGATTACTTATAAGTAGATCAGGTTACCTTTTATGAGCTGTTGAAATTATGTTTAGAAATCTGCTTTAGACTTCATCATATTAGGCTGTTGCGCCTAACAGCATCTGTAAGACAGTATCCATAAAATTCCTTCTCTTATTTAATATATATCTTTTGAGCAAATACTCTGTGCCCAGTACCATCGTAGGTGCTGGAAAAGACAGAAAAAGCCAAAGCCCCTGTCCTCACAGAGCTCACATTCCAGTGCTGGAGACTTATAAATCAATGTCAGAATGTGGTAAGTGCTATGAAGCAGACTAATTCAGGGTAATGGGGTGGGGGAAAGATGGCAGGCAATATTTTAAAAAGTGAGGTAATACGGTCTAACTAGGTGACATTTTATAGGGATAAAAATGAGGTGAAGGAAATCTGCCTTATAAATATCTGTGGGAAGAGCCTTAAGCCATGTGACGATGTGGGAGAATGCAAACAAATAAGTAAGCACAAAGGCCATGAAGGAGGCTTGTGCTTGTCAAGTTCAAAGCTTCGACTTTTCTATTAATATTTGCTGCCTCCGGTTGCCCTACCTGCTTTGAAGCTTGGAAATCTTAATCGCCTTCTAGCTTTGAATTTTCACTGTCAAAGGCCTAAACTTTACTTTCCCTTTTATCTTTGTATCGTTTGCTAAAAATAATTACAAAATCAGTACACAACTTCTGGTAACATTAATGAATTAAAATTATATCAACATTCCCCTCCCCAAGTCCATCCTGTCTCCCATCTTGTTGGTAACTACTTCAGTTATTTTCCATACTTGTTACTTTTCATAATGCATACCTGTACATACAAGCAATATATCTGGAGTTTGTGTGTGTTTTGATTTTTTTTTAATTCTGCTTATTCTTTAATCTAAGGCTGTATCTATGTCAGAGCCCTGGAGCTATGCATAACCTAGAATTAGCAGTTATTTCTGTTCATAATCACAGAATAATAATTCACACTTCTCAACCCTTATAATTTCTATCTTTTTGGTTTATACACTGACTTCAAGTCTGAATAGGTACTAAAACTGAATTCTCTAACGATACCAACCAAGGAATAAAATTTATCTTGGGCATTTCACCGTTGCCATTCCCTTCTGTTCATCTTTGCTTTCTGACTCTAGTTACTAATATCTATTAAAATATTTCCTTTCAGAAAATATTTACATGTTTATGATACTTCATATAGCATGACCCCATGACTGCACTTGTCATGACTTTGTTTCTCTTTCCTAGTAAATTCTGCCTTGTATTGCTGTTTCCTGCTGTATCATTTCTGCAATCAACCCAAAGCAGCCAGTTTTATTTTATCCTGATGGCTATAGGCTTGAGAACAACCAAAGTAATTTTACATAGTTTCTTTGTTTGGCTCTTAGAACCGCCCAGGGCTTTGCAAAACAATTTTAAAATATAGTTATGGTGGTTTGCTCAAAGTACATTTTAAAGTTTCTCATAAATGGCTTTTCAAATTGTTCCACCTGACTAAGACGGAGAACCAAAAATAAAGGGATCATTTTTTAACTTCTGTGACATAGAAGTTTTAGGTTTTAGTAGGCCAAAGGGTTCTAAAAAGTTATTTTCTTTTTTTTTTCTCTTTCCCAGTTTCATGAACAACTTACAAAGAGCTCCTGCAATATTCACAATTATGCTTACAATTTTCTTCCCACAACTAATTGAAGATACAAAACTTGCACCCACCAGCAGCCACAATGACCACAGAATGACGGTGAGGTGGCTTACAGTCAGCAATGATTCATTATGTCTGAAATGTTTGCAATTAAATTTAATGGAGGAGAAATATGCCTCTCTTTATAAGCAGTGGCCTCCTTTTCTTCCATTGATTCAACCACATTATTACACACAAATAAGAATATATTTTCCCTAAAATTCATGATTTGATTCAAATGTCTGTGAACTCAAGTTAATACAAATTAACTCTACTACCGTCCTTTTTCAGCAGTTTTTCAAAGAATAAAAGATAATCATTATTGACTTAGGTTTTTGAAACTAAAAGGACATTAATTTAAAATAGAGTGGAAAAAGTCAGGAAGATATAGCCCTGTAGAAAAGAAGTTATGATTAAACACACTGGCAAAAGCATGTTGACAAATCATTATAGATACCACAAAGCATAATATTTTGGTGTCTGTAAATTCAGCTCCTGTCATCAGATAGTTCCCCTTGTGTACATACTTAAAAGAATAGAAAATAGAAAGAAAACCAAAATCCAATGAACAGAATATTTATAAATAATATCAAGAAATTATCAATTAAGCAGACCCTCATAATTGCTTAACAAGCCTTCTAGGCTAACAAAGATCCCATTAAACCAGAAAATAAACATAAGCCACTCCACTGTTGCTGGTGTCTCCTTGTACCTTACTTTGTTTTCAGTCATACATAACATTGAAGTACCATGGATTATACTAAACTCACCCTCACTAAACATGTGAATTGAGTAAGAAGGTTTTCCTTTATACCCAAATTACTCCACAGATAAAAATTCCCATTGTATGGACTCAAGAGTAAAACATGGAAAAACTGTCTCTCTTTTTCAGCCTGTTGTTGGATTCTTGTTATTGCCACTTTAAATTCTTCTAAGGTTATTAGAATAAGAGCCTGCTCTTATTTTTCACAGTGGGATCAACTGTGTCCTTAAAGCATAGAGTAATATCTAATTAGAAAATGATTGAGTTCTCTGAGAAGGCCAAAAATTCTCCATAGTTTGAGAAGTTTTCAGTTCCTCTGAAATATGCAAAAGTAATTTTCTCCAGTTGAAATCAGTTAAGAATTTAATCATTTATTAAGCACCTCATCTAATATAGAAAAATTTTACTTATAAAATTCTAGGGTTTTTTTAAATTTTAAATTGTATTTTGTTACTTGGTAATAATATTATGGTATAAACTGTTGAGGAAATATGATTAAAGAATTAATGAGATGTGGCTCATAAGATCATTATTTTATTGTATCGCCCAATATTGCTATATTAAAGACAGAAACATGAGTTTGCAGGGTTTTGCCCTGAAGGAATATGTGAACTCGTTAGTTTGCATATCAGTGGCTGCCTTACCTTGGGAGGGACCTCAAAGCTCCAGGACAGATGCATTCCAGGAGTCTTCTCGGTTATCTCAGGTCTGTGAGGCCTTACTGTTCTTGAAAGACAAGACAGGTAAATATCTGGCTCACAGGATGGGAGCCGGAGACAATGAGTGCCCTAGGCAGAGATGTGCCCCTGTGGATATGAGCAATTTATTTTGTAGAGATGGGCTTCCTGTTCTCTCCTGACTGTCTGCCTTAAGTCCATAATAACTAGATCAAAGAAATATAGAGCCACTATACCTCTTTGTTATTCCTCTGTTAATTGATAACTATCTCTTAGAACTTAGAAGTTAGTTCTTGAAAGACTTTGTAACTGTTTGTTCACCTAGATAGATTAGACTTTGTTAGAAGCCCTTTGAAAGGACTTTTGACCCTAACCCACTACCTGTTACTATGTAATTCTGTTACCATGCCAACTGGTAATTGATATCTATGATTATAAAAACCTATGTGAATCTAACCTCAATGCTGCACTACGGATGGAGGGTAGTGTAGACTCCTGAGTACCCCTGCTTTGCTTTATATAAACCTATAAAACTTTACCTTCGTCTCTATGTATACTTTTATTTCCATTATTCTCTCTATTTCCTATCAATTTCTTATCCTCTGTGGCGACAACTACCTAAGGGACCTGATTTCTCACGGGGAGAAGTAGCTGATCTCCTCGCAGCCTGCTGCCCCCCACATTCTGGCGTGGTTGGCAGGACTGCGCCCCACGTTCTGGTGTAGTTGGCAGGATTGCCCCCTACAATAAACATCTTAAAATTATGAGACACAGTAGTGTATAAGGTCAATCTTTCATGTAAAAGCAAAACAAAGATTCTTCCAGCCAGTAGGAGTCAGAATGGACCCTCAAATCTTCTCAGATTACATTCTTTATTCTCCTTCCTTATTTTGCTGCACCATATTTTGTTATTCTTTTCTAAATAGTTTTCTTTCATTTATTTACTTTTCAATAAATATTTACCCAAAGCAGATACTTTGTGGTAGGCATTGCTCTAGGCACCTTGGATATAGTAAGGAATTTAGACAAAATTTTGGCATTATATTTTATTATGTAAATAAAGGAAATATATAACACAGTATGTCAGAAGGTATAAGAGTCAAGGAGAAAACTAAAGAGGAGGGGGCTGGACAGGGAGTGCAGGAAAGAGGATATTGGTTATAATGTAATTCTGGTGGTCTGAAAACACTCTTTGCCCCATGGGACTAAAGGATTGGTTAGCTCAACAAAGAGAAACTGAAAGTTGTCCTGTGGTCATAGACCGTCTCTTGAGCAGATACATTTCACCTTTACAAGCACACAGACATGGATATTTATCCCACACAGCTGCTAATTACATGTGGCTTTCCCATGATTAATTAAATGTGGCCTTGACCTTTGACTTTGCTTCATGTTACAATCTTTTGCACCAAGCCATACCATTTTTTTTAAAACTGGATTCTTAATCTCCCGTTGGTACTCTCAGTGGTATTCAATTACATTTTTAAATTTTCTTGTTTTGCTCTTTTCTGTGAGAGACACTTAGCACTCCAAAAAATTCACTATCTGAAAAATTATCCATTTTCTTATTCCATCTTGTAGAGATGACAGGTTGTCCCATTTTTTGAGTAGAATGCAGGATCTTATAAAAAATATCTTGTGTGCTAAAGTCATCATAGAGCTTGAACAGAAATCAGGTATCATCTTGTATAGCTGTTATCAATGCTGGCTTCAGACTTTAAAAACATTGATGCCTAGACCCCACATCAAGAGTTTCATTCAATTTTCTTGGGTGGGACCCAGGTTTTAGTATTAAAAAAAAAAAAATCTCCTGACCTGCTTCTGTTGTGCAGCCAAAGGATATGAAAAACTGAGATTAGCTTTCTTTGCTCAAAATGGGCCAGTAACACCAGCCTAACCCATACGCTTTTTAGAGATGCACAATCCCAGACCTACTGTCATAATCTGCATATTTAACATGATCCCAGGTGGTTTGTATGCATATTAACGTTTGAGAAGCACTGCTCTAGGTACACATTTTTATTTTTTAGATAGCTAATTAGGAGTAGAAAAGTTAAATCATTTTCTTACAGTCAGTGTAACTAGCTAGGAGAGGGCTGGATTGAGAAACCAGATGTTAGGCTTCTCAGTCTTGAGTTGTTTTCCTTTGCCACCGTATGCGCAAAGACTGTCAATTTTGGAAGACACTAGAAGCTTGATGCAAACTGGAAAAAAATCTCTGCATAGACTAATTAAGGATAGAAGAAGGTGCATTACTGTTAATATATAAATTATGAAATACTTAAAAATATTGTTTGATTTGGCAAAAGACTGTGTAATGAATACTGATAATCATGAATATATAGAAATTTGCTTGTAAGAAAGATCTTATAAAAACCTTTAGAAATACTCATGCCAACCTAGTAACACATTTTCTCAAGTAGACTCCTATATTATATTTCCTTTGCTTAGTTTTACTTGGTTAATCCTTTTTTATCAGAAATTGAGCTAAAGTAAACTTTTCTTATGCATGAACATAAATTCCAAGTAGTAGAGTTAGCTTTAAGGTTGTTTCACACTTCTAGGAAGCTATTTGTCTATTGTTAAACATGAGTTAAGGCATATATTGTAAAACCCTCCTCAAGGGGGTATTTTATATTCTAAAAACCCTCCTCAACAACAATAAAATAATGACTGGAAGAATTTTTAGCCTAATATGCTGCTATATAGCTCCCTTTGTTACCACAAGCAAAGACCTCTGAGCTGAGAGCAGGTGGCCTTATTAACAACAACTGTCTCTAACAGCTTTGTGTGTGCATTTCAGTTTCTGAATCTTTAAGGAGGAATAAGGCTACCTGCCACTCACTATCACAAGCAAGAAAAATATGAAAAATGTATTTTTAAAGAAAAGCAGCTTGTCTGTTTAAGTTAGATAAATCCATTTAAAATGAGAAATTGGAACTTTTGCTTATTGTTGGTGGGAATAAGAATGATGCAGTGAGGTGAAAAACAGTGTGGAGATTCCTCAAAAATTTAACTATAGAATTACCATATAATCAAGCAATCACCCCATGTCTGGCTATATACCCCAAATAAGAGACAGCAGGAACTTAAATAAAATTTTTGTGCACTCATGTTCATAGCAACATTATTCATAATCTCCAAAAGTTGGAAACAACTATCTGTCCGTCAACAAATAAATGGTTAAACAAAATGTGGTGTATTTATACAATGGAATGTCATTCAGTCATAAAAAGGAAGGGAATTCTGACACATGCTACAAATAGGTGAACCTTAAAGTCATCGTGCTAAGTGAAATAAGCCAGTCAGAGAAGGGCAAATACGGTATGACTCTACTTAGATGAGATTCCCAGTGTAGTCAAATTCGAAGAGAAAGAAAGTAGAATGCTGTTGTCAGGGGCTAGAGGTAGGGTGAATTGGAGGTTAGTGTTTAATGGGTACTGAGTTTCAGTTGAGGGTTATGAAAAAGCTCTGCAGTTGAACAGTGATGATGACTGCACAATACTGTGATTATCTTTAATGCCACAGAAGTGCACACTTAAAATGGCTAAATTGGTAGATTTTATTTTGTGTATAAAATAATAAGGCAGTTATTAATACATTTTAATCATAATTCAAAAGTATAATAAAATGTCCTCATGTGATTGCACAGTGTTTGTGGTCTATTATATATTAGTAATTTCTTTTATAATTTTGAGCCATTATCAATTTAAGCCCTGATTTAGTGCTATAAATTTTTATTTTTTTCCACCAACCTTGAGAAATAAATGCTCTCCAAGATAGTATCATTTCTGTCCTATTAGAGCTATTAATAATATTCATCGATTTTCGGTGAATTGTCTCTTTAGCAGTAACACCTATGCCAAATTAATTTTACATCAAATATGTCTCTTTGAAATTATATCTTTCATACATACTCTTGCCTATAGATTTATATAATTTTTTATCATAATTTACCTTCTACTCAACCCTCACCCATCTTTTTTTCTCACTCTGACAATCGGAATATGTTTTGTTTGAATCTAAAAACCCTATTAAACTGTTTCTAAGTCACAGGTTGAAAATCAGAACAGGTTGTGCTGAATTCAGAACAAGTATAAAACATTCCTAAGGAAAAAAAAAATGACTCTTCAGGAAATCATGAACACAGCTGATTACTTTTACTAATATGCTGGAAATCCCAAGCTTGAGATTGGGATCCTAAGTTTATTCAATATTTAAAAAATAAAATGTATATAACTTTCTGATACATAAGCTGTCACTTTAAAAACAACTTGAATAATTTTTCACTCCTTTCCTTCAGTAATGCTCTTTGCCAACTAGAGAAACTAGGAAAAGAGGAAGAAGGACTAGGAACGATCAAGAAATGGAGAGAAATTTTGAGGGGAAAGGAGAGAGGAAAGAGAAAGAGCTAGTCGGGTAACATTTCAAAATGTAACAATTCAATAGTTAGAAGCACACATTAACGACATATAAACATCCTTTGATTACTGTTGAGTGGGAGAAAAGGGGATGCTTTAAACATTTCTGCTTATATATAATGGTCCACACAAACTACACAAAAAGAACATTACAGCTGTTTCAGGAAATTCACAGTTCAGGGTGAAATACACCATATGTCCTGCAATACCTACACACAGCAGGGTGCATAAAGATAGCTATTAGGCCGATTCCCTGGTGTGCCTAGGTACTGGAGGACATATGGTGCCTTTCACCCTTGACTAACGTTTTCTTCCTTTCATTGTTCCTGCAGCAACATGAACGTCTTTTGAATGTTGTTCTTCAGTCTAAGGAAATTGGGTCTTCACCAACAAGTATCCCCCACTACAACACACACATATGCACATGCTTCTTCTTGCCTAAAGTGATGTTTCTCTATATAACACACTGTTCTTGGCAATACATACCCATGACTAATCAATTTGGAACAAGTTAAACATATGATGATGATAAAATTGCTATGTGTGGGCTGCAAAATAGAACAAGGTGCTATCTCTAATTTAAAGTTAAAAATATTTTAGATAATGAGGGATAAAAAAGCAAACAAACAAGAAATATGGTTAACCAAGACTTATTAGTAGGAATAAAATACAAGGAATTCACTATTTCCTTCACACTCTGAAGCAAAATGCATTCGTTCAAATTCATTACTAATATTCAAGAAGCCACTTTCTATGAGCCTGATGAATCTAACAACATAAGAATCATCTTTTTTTTTCTTTTATGCAAACAAATACTACATCTATATACAATAAGTTCTTAAAATCATCAGTAGGTTCTTGGAAACTGTGACTTTAAGTGAAACAACGTACAGTTAAACCAATTTTACTATATACTAATTGACATAAACAAGAGTTAATTTCCTACGGTATATTTGTAGTCACAAACCAGACTTTTAAATAAAGACTCCAAGCACTTCTAATATTAAAAATTAAAATAAATGTGAGCTGCACATATATTTAAGCAATATTAATAAAAGCAAGTAAGATGATTACCTACCCAATTTTTGGTGAAGCAATAAGTGATAGTGGTCATAGTAGTGGTGGGTTAAATCAAGGAATAAGTGTTTGCAAAGTGAACATTGTTAGGAGCACCTCCTACCACCAGCAGTTCAAGAATAATTTATGGTCATGCATTTGTATGATTATTGTATACTTGATAGATTTTTATTTTACAATAATGTGTATTCATCAATTTGTTCATTTTTCAATCCACTCATTGCAGTTTAGGTTCTTAGGTGACAGAGCCTATCCCATCAGCTCAGGGCACTAAGAATAAGGACCCTGGTCAGGATGTCATTCCCTTGCAGGGCACACTCACACACACCCCCACACTCACTCTGACTGGGACAATTTAGACACTCCAATAAGCCTAATATGCACATTTTTGAGATGTGGGAGGAAAGCAGTGCACCTAGAGAAAACGCCCTAGGCAAATGTGGGGAGAATGTGGAAACTCCACACAGATAGTGGCCCTGGCTGGAAGGCAACATTTTTTTTCTCATCAACATTATAACAAAATATGGAACAAAAGGAGGCCTGGCTGTCCTCTCCAAGTTTCTTCAGGAATAGCAAGGGAAAAAATAACCAGTAATATGTAAACATTCAAGCTCAGCAGCAGTCATTTTTGCTTGCCTACCCTATGAATATTTGTCCTTGTTTCTTGTTTACAGAGCTTGATTGAGTTTGCATATATATCTCTGAGGGAGGGTGGCCCTATTCTAACCTGAAGGACAAATCAGATTCAATCTATTTTGTTTAAGCCTGAGCATGAGATGTGACACAGGCCAGTAAGCTCTTAGGATTTTTGCAGAGGGTCCTCCTGAGAGAGCTTTCCTTACTCTTAAAAAGTAAGTCAAATGCAAGGATGGTCTCTTTTGCTGCAGTACATTTCAATGCCTAGATATGATCCCTGGAATTCTGACAACTATCTTGAATTCTGGCATACAGACATTAAAGCAGAAAGAAGGAAAAACAAAACAAAACAAAGCACTTTGACCCTTGTTGACATTGTTTAGGCCCCAATGAAACCAAATCTGGAATTTCTACTATCATTTCTTGACATATTTTTAAATCAGTGAACTAAATTGTGATTTTTTTTTCTTTCTGCAAAAAGTATGATAAGGAAAATGAACATATCTTCTCACCATATTTGTAGGGGACTGAAATTTAATGTAATTCTCATGTAAATATAGTGGTAAACTTCACTCAAATAGCCAAAGCTTAAAAGGTCTACACTTCACAAATATTCATGGGAAGAAGTATTGTATAATTCTATCCCTTTTCTCTGGTGTGTGAGACTAGGGTAACACCCTCTTTGCTCATCTCTTTAACAACTGGGAGATTTTTATGAAGAGATAAGCTCTATTCTATTTAAATTCTATCGTGAGATACTACTTCTATCAGATTTTTAACCACTTGGCCTTCAGAAATAACAGAAAGCTACCATCAATCATACTTAGTTCATTTTGGTTGGTCAGAAGAAGAGAAGAAAGACTAAAATACTCCAGCTTACTTCCCTCACTTACTCACCCAATGATCCATTTCTAACTCATTTTCCTCTCTTCAGATCCCTAAAGAAATAGCGCTAAATGGAGAAAGTACAGAGAAAAGGGAAAAGGATAGGAAGGGAAAGAGTGGTCAGAAATGAAGTTGAGGAAAGAGAAAGAAAAGTAAATAAATAGGAGAGACCAGAAAGGGCACTATGTATCTTCAGGATGTGGTTGTAGAGCCAACACATAACTGTATATAACTTGCATCCCTGTGCTTAGTCAGTAAAAATGCTCGCGGAATAGCTCACAAGAAATTAAGCAAACTTGAATATTTAAAAATGAAAATACTTTCTTTCCATGTGGAAAGCAAAATGCCCCTGGATACATAAGGTGGACTAAGAGGATGTCATTTCATGTGCTTTAAGGGAGAATCTAGCAGGGATTAAAACAAAGCAATTTACAGCAGAAAAAAGACTTCTAATTTTTTCTTCTTGTGTGGTCTTGGTCAATGTACCTAACCTAACCTTCAATTGTTTATGAAGAATCTTTCATAGGAAAACTCATACTTAAGGCAGAGTATTGTGGGAAGACTAAATGAGATCACGCACATGAAGAGCATATTGAAATGCATTATGCATATGTTCCGTAAATCCTCCAATCTCCTGTCTCAACAGCCCTGAGGTGAAAAGCTTCTGAGACCCACCATTTCCTGTGAGCTGGTGCAGTTTTCCAGCTGGGGTGCAAAGACTCTCACCAGGATTGGCCCAGTGTATTTGCTGAGAAAAAATTAAAGTGAAAATATCTTAAGTTTATTTAACTTTCTTAACTTTCCCAAAATTATTTTTTCCATGTCATCATTCCTGAACACTATGAGGTCTCTTAACCAGATATGCTCTCCACTTTCAGAGCCGAACCCAGTTATGAGAAATCAGGCAACTGATTTAAGACAGTCTGCTTATTGACTAAGAAATAATTAGTATCCTATCAGCTGATTTTCAGTCCAGAAAAGATTCAGTAGATATTTTTTAACTGGAAAGAGGGAGCTGTATTTGAGTCATTGGTATAAAAACATATCAACTTCATCTTTGCCAAACTGTCCATTCAGTAACTGCCAAGTTCCATTGTTATTCTCTGGAGGTTACAAGAGCAAGGTGAACGCTGTATCACTACATCTCCTCTTCTCGATAGCCTCCTTACAAATAGTATGTGATGCTAGTCTATGTTGCAGTCAGAAACAATCCCCAAATCTCAAAGGCTAAAATAATCAGGCTGTGGAGATCCACTGCAGGTCAACTGAGGGTTCTGGCCTTGTCCTTGTTGTCCTCACTTGTGATCCAGAGTAACAGACAGCAATTAAATAGAACATTGCCAGAGGCCATGGAAGAGGACAAAGGGAAAGAGTCCTGGGAGGTCTTGTAAAAGCAATTAAATGCCAAGTTAAGACATGGCTCTCCCAACTTACTAACCATGAATGCCAAGGGGATAAAAATTGAACGTGCCATGGAAGGTAAAGAGCCAGAAGTATTTGGTGGAAAGCATGGATGACTACCTCCACATTTCACAATGGAAGCAAGTCTTAGAACCATTTTCCAAAAAGGTAAACATTTACTAGCAAGCAGACACAAAAGTGAATCTTGTGATTATTTATTTATTTATTGTAATCCAGTTTGTCCTAGCATCAGGGCAGGAGACATAGTGACATAGTCCTACATGAAGTAGGGAGAACATAGAACTAAAGAATCCCTATCCATGATTTAAAGTGGCTAACCTTCTCAGCTGGGCAGATTATCTGGGTGGTATGACTAGAATAATTTCCGTGGTGGGGCCAATGACATATTCTGAACACTTCTAATTTTATGCATAAAAATTTACGTCTAACCAACCATTTGCTAACTATTAATAACAAAACCTTTGCTGTAGATTTCGATAAGGATCTTTGAAAAACTTGGATAGCCATTTATGGCGGTAGATTTCCACATGCAGACTAATTACCCTAAGCTGCTAAAGAAAGCACCTTAAAACTCAGTGGCATACAGCAATAGACTTACATTTCTCATGCATCTATAAACTTCCTCTCATCTCAAGTGAGCTTCTTATCTATCTGAGGGTTGGCCAGGCCGCACAGGTCTCTCCTCTTTTTCCAAGGAATAACAGGCTGCCAGGAATGTCTTTTTCTGCCTACAGAAGAAGCACAAGAACTCTGTTAGACACATGCAAGTTTCTCTTGAGGCCTAGGCTCCGAGGTGGCACACTGTCACTTCTACCTCCTTTATTGGGCCAAAGCAAGTTACAGGGCCACACCCAGAGTCAAAAGGTAGAGAAGTTCTTCCTAATCACAGAGGAAGGTTATTACAGTGTTGCACAGCAAAGGTTGGATATGAGCAGAAGTGCAGAATAATTACAGTATTTGCTGAGATTTGGCACATGCCTCTATAGAATCAATAAAAGTTGACTCACATACTCATACATCACATTGCTTTTCATACTAAACAGTTTTAAGTTTCAAAATTCCCACTGCCTACAGTGAATTCTGATGTGCGCAGAAGCTCACCACCTGACTCCCAGCCAAGGTCTCTGGCAATCACTGCTTTAGTAAAAATCAGTGTTTTCTGATGGCTCTAAAGTGTGGTGAAGCAGAACAAAGGAAAGGAATTAGACCATGCTTCCAGCAACTTAAAACAGAAAAAGGATTCGAGATAAGGGGCTTAATTCTATAGCTATTTTGAGTCCATATCAAAGAAAAGTCCATTCTCAGAACATGGAATAAAAAAGTAGTATACATTTTGTCCTCTTCAAGTATAAAATTATACTAGATGATTTATATTTCTTTGACTGTACATCTGCAGTTCTTACTTTGTAGAGACTAGGTTAATAGAAGAAAAAATGATTCCCAGTGAGATAGTAAAAATCAGTGGGCTGGAATGTTGTTATAGAGTAAATAAATTACAGAAAGAATAAAAAGATTCTGAAGAGAATTTTAGCTTTGCTTGAGATCTGGTCAAATTGTCACCATAAAAGCCTGTTGGTGAAAAGTGGGTATGATGAGTGACAAGGTGATAAATTTCTCTGCACAGAGAGTCTCAGAATAAACTAGAATAACATGTGATTATCTTGATAACTGTAAGATGTATCATCATTTTCTTTGAATTTTATTAAGCAATTTTAAAGCTATTAGCAGGAGATAAAAGCTGATACCAGGACTAGGTCCATGTTGGTTTCTGCCATGCAAAGGAGATCCAACAGTGATTTTGTACAGGAAGCATATGCCCTCTTAATTACACAGAGCGTTAAGTTACTTACAGAAGAATCATGAACCATATGGCCCATTACAATCAGAAGTCAGAAGGTAATGGAAACTAGGATTTCTGTGCTTTCTAACTACATGGACATGCCATGCAATGAGGGATTCTTTATTACAAGCCAGGAACCAGTGCAGAATTTCATCTTTTCATTTGGCTCATTCAAAAGTATTGTTCTAAGAAAGACCAGGGGAGTGCAGCACACACGTTGATGGTTTTGACCTAATTTGTCATATCGCTGGAATAGTACTTACTAGATTGCAGCATGATGTCACTATTCATTCACTGAAATCTAGGCTCTTCTAGGTCAGGGGCTCTATCTTATGCAGCTGGGTTTATCTATCCTTAGTCCTAACCAACTTTCCAATGTCTCTAAGAGTAGATAAAGTTTATCCCAAAACAAACAATGGGAAAGCTGACATCTTGTATAAAGAAAGATTTTTATGAATATCATTCACATCCTATATATAGTGGATTCTAAAGATGAAGCAAAATTGAATGGCCAGAAATTATGTGCTGCTTTAGAGGTTAAAAATGAACCAAGTAGTTTTATGTTGAAGTTGATATCAATACCAGGATTAATTTTTAAGATCTAGTTTTCAAAAATGACTGCAATATGTCATTATATTTTCTAAATCACAAGCAACCTATACTTACTGTACATCCTCAAGTACAAAATGTTGGGATAGGTTTTGTTTTAGATTTTACAATATATAATTGGTTATTATCCTCATGAAGATGCAGCCAACAGGAAAGAAGGTGATCCTTGGCTGTCACTCTGTGTGTGGTGTTAAAAAGTTAAAAAAGGTCAAAGTGGTGGCCTTCTATTTTGCTTTGGAAAGAATGCCAAAATGTTGGGGCTGGGGAGGATTTCAAAAGCACAGTAATCCTTATCACATAAAAGAATTTCGTTTAATTCTTTTATTAAATTCAAGACGCTATTAAAGATACCTTCCTCTGTTTTTATCCTATATAAAAGGCTTCTTGGAAAAATTGACTTGGTTCTAGCCCTGAAACATCAGAATGCCATTTTCAAACAAAGGAGAGTATCTAAATGGATATCACTGATTCTTTCAACAAATAAAGATGGAAATTATTTAAAATGATCATTTTCAAAGCTGTGACATTAAGTAGGCTTTTTAATGTCAAAAATATGCCATAGGCCATCTCAAGTGATAATAATAATTTTAATACATGTTAAGTCAGAAAATGGATGATAAAAATATATTACAAAATCAATAACTCTTAGAAATGTTTTTAATTTATTAACTACCGTACCATAAAATTATGCTTATATATTTGTAAAAATAGTGTGTGTACTACATACTGTATATATTATACAAGCAGACATTTTTTAACATGCATATACTTTTAAAGAATGCTTATAAAAATTTTGATGTCTGTCCCCTCTCCAAGCTCCACATGTTAAGAGTCATTGCAAGGGAAATGTATAAGAAAGTAACACAAAGGCATCAGTTTGTTCAAATGTGGAACTTTATTGATTACATTTCATTTTCCTTTGCCAAATGTGACCATGACATTTAGCGATTCCATTTCACTGGGTTTGGGGTTATGGAAAGACTGTCTTCTTGAAATGAATTCCCAGATTCACTGCTACAGTAACCAATGCCATGGAAGCTCAGGAGATCTCAGGCACACTTGCTTGTGTTGCATTTATATATATATATGTATATATATGAGTATAAAAATTTGAAGGATGTCTTTACATGTGGTCTCCACATTTAGACAAGTCTCAAGGAGTGGAAAATCATGGAAGATGGGGAAGAATTACAGTGAAGTACATGTGCAAAAGGGCTTCCTCAAATGTAAATAAACATATTATTTAGTATTAGAATTGTTTTTATAAAATGAACAATTATGAGGAAAAGAAATCTTTGAAATTTAAGTAATTAGAAGACAAAAATAAAAGCAAATACAGAGTTGAAATCTTATGACTCTTTAGTACAAGAACATTTTGTATAATATTATAGTATAATGAAAATATTTATAGTGTATAAAGTCTTCTGTAATCTGGTCTGAGCCCTGTGGTACATTTCTGCTATTATCTACCACATCCTTCGTTTTGGCTGTGCCAAACTACAAGCAGATATCAAACTTAACAGCCTTATCCCACCTTCACACCTGCTGCTTCTGGAATTCTCATGATAACCTCCTACTCGTATTTCAATCTCAGATTGAATGACCCCATTTCATGAAGCCTATCGGAGCATTCATTTCTGCCCTTCGTCCCACAGTACCACATGCTTCCTCTCCTGTAGCTTTTGTGTTGTATCAAAGTAAAGACTGTTCACTCTCCTGATGAGATTGTGAGCCTCTCGGTGTAGAGAATATGTGTCACTTATCTCTGCATTTCCAGTGCCAACACACACTCGATCCTTCAGAGGCCTGTTGAGTAAAATGTATATGCTTGAAAACAAACTGGTCAATTTATGACAGATGGGAAGTGAATATCAAAGGTACTATTTCTAACAAATTAAAAGTGTGAAGAACATTGTCAACTCCTCTATTATAATATAAAACAGTATTTTTCAAAGGAATGACATCTAGCTCTTTAAATCTACATATAAGTGAGGCAATCAGACTATCATACTGTGCCTCTATAATTTTAATAGATTATAATGAGATATGTATCTTTCTAGTGTAAATCCTTAGCCTCATACAGCCTATAAGCCCCCTGAGAGTAGCGTCCATGCAACAGAACTTTGTATCTCAGCAAACCAACTCAATAACCCACAAAAATAAAGACCAAAAAATACTTAATGATATTGCTTTCGATGATATGTACATTGACTTTCTCCTCTAATTTTAATACAGTAATCTCTCCTTATCCGTGGAGTAATATGTTCCAAGAACCTCAGTGCATACCTGAAACCAGAGTTAGAACCAAGCCCTATATATATCAAGTTTCTCCTTAACATGGACACCTACGATGAAGTTTAATTTATAAATTAGGGACAGTAAGAAATTAATAACAATAACTAACGATAAAATAAAGCAATTATAATATGCTAGCATCACTATTCTTATACTTTGGAGCAATTATTAAGTAAAATAAGAGTCACTTGAACATAAGACTGTGACACTGAAACAGTTGATCTGATTACCAAGATGGCTATTAAGTAACTAAAAGGTGGAGAGCGTGGACAGAGTGTATACACTAGACTTAGGGATGATTCACGTCCTGTGTGGGACAGGACGGGATGGGAAGATTTCATCACGTTACTGAGAATGGCATGCAACTTAAACTTAGAAGTTATTTCTGGAATTTTATTTTTTTTTCAGTTTTAAATACAGTTATATTTAAGACATTGCATTTTCCACTTACAATACAGTGATGATAAGGTGCAATATTATTTCCTTCCCCTGTGCATTTGTTCCATATTCAAGTGTTAGAAATTCCCAGTAATTTACTGTAGCAGATCAACTTTAACACATTGACTGCCACACTAGAGAAAAAAAACTTTTTCCCTAGGGCCATGGTGTTTTCTTAAAACAAAACGACCCTTTGTAATTTGTTATTTTTTGTTGTTTTCTCTGTGTGAGTTATATGCAATGCAATCCATATTTTTAGACTTAAATTTTCTATATTAATTGAAACAATAAGAGCATCAACAAGCAAGATTTTTATGAACCAACTACAGGGTTTTGTTTCACGAGGCCCTGGGCTCAAAACTAGCCTGAGTTAAATACAACTCACATGGCAGTCGATGTGTTAAATCTGTCACAGAATTTGCTACAAATTTGGGTTCGTCAATGTTTTAACTATGTGAAACAATGTGACATCTATACTTGGGAGTTGGTTTTATCAAACTCTTCAGTGGTGGGCCCTGAGGAAGCACAACCAGAGGGAAGAGCTTGGCCACCAGGTAAGCCCCTAGGCATCCCTCCTGGCACGCCTCTTGCATTCTGGTACAGCCTGGTAATGATGGGGTTGCAGACTTTCTCCAGCCCTTTCTGCTGATGCTCAAACTCTTCTTTTCTGATGTCTTGTTCTCCTGGAGCAAGTTGATGATTTCATTGCACTTATCAAGAATCTTCTCTTTGTCCTCATCGTTAACTTGCCTTTGAAGTTTCTTATCTTCAACAGTTGTTTTCATGTCGAATGCATAGGATTCAAGTGAAATCTTGGATTACACCTCCTTCCTCCACTTCTCAACTTCAACTTTGTACTTCTCAGCTTCCTGGACCGTATCAATGTCTTCCTTGTTCAAACAGCCCTTGTCATTAGTGATGTTAATCTTGTACTCTTTTCCCATACTCTTAGCCACAGCAGAGATGTTCAGGATTCTATTGGCATCAATGTTGAAAGTGACTTCAATCTGAGGAACCCATGGGGTGCAAGAGGTATGTCTGTGAGCTAGAACTTGTCAAGCAGGTTGTTATTTTTGGTCATGGCACACTCACCTTCATAAACCTGAATGATCACACCAGGCTGGTTGTCAGAGTAGGTAGTGGAGGTTTGTGTCTGCTCGATAGGAATGATAGTATTGTGCTTAATGAAGACGGTCATAACTCCACCAACAGTTTCAATACCAAGGGAAAGAGGAGTGATATCCAAGAGTAGCGAATCTCTAACATTTTTAGATTTGTCTCCAGATAGGATGGGCCCCAGGGCAGCTGCACAATAAGCAACAG
Organism: Lepilemur ruficaudatus; assembly: GCA_963574885.1. Taxonomy (NCBI): domain Eukaryota; kingdom Metazoa; phylum Chordata; class Mammalia; order Primates; family Lepilemuridae; genus Lepilemur; species Lepilemur ruficaudatus. The sequence goes on from CAUYRT010019000.1 coordinate 31,863, forward strand.
CCTTGTCAGGGTTGATGCTCTTACTCAGTTCTTTTCCACTGATGAAGTTTTGTAGAAGTTGCTATATCTTGGGGATATGGGTAGAATCAACAACCAGGACAATATCATGGATCTGTGACTTGTGTAGTTCGGCAACTTGAAAGGCTTTAAGTTTGCCAGTGTGCCACAGAACAGGTCAGCATCCAGTTCTTCAAACCACACATGGGTAAGGGAGGTATAGGAGTCAATTCCTTCCTATAGAGAATAGATCTGAATACTGGCCTGGGTGCTGGAAGAGAGAGTATGCTTAGCACATTCACAAGCAGTATGGGCGCCTGGCGTTAGCTCTCTTGTTCTCGCTGATGTCCTTATGCTCGTACTTGAACTCAGCAATAAAATAATTGACCATTTGATTGTCAAAGTCTTCTCCACCTAAGTGGGTATCTCCAGCTGTAGATGTGACCTCAAAGATTTCATCTTCAATAGCAAGGACTGACACATCAAAAGTGCCACCTCCTCAGTCAAAGATCTGCACGTTTCTTTCAGCTCCAACCTTTTTGTCTAAGTCATAAGCAATAGCAAAAGCAATTGGCTCATTGATGATCCTATGCACATTGAGACCAGCAAATGGTTCCAGCATCTTTGGTAGCCTGAACCTGAGCATCGTTAAAGTAAGCTGGCACTGTGACCACAGCATTGGTGACATTCTTTCAAATATAAATTTCTGTGATTTCCTTCCTCTTTGTCAGAACCATAGATGCATAGATGACACCTCCTCTTGATAGAAACTTTTTGTCTCTCCCTTGTATTCTACTTGGACCTTGGACCTGCTGGCATCACTCACCAGCGTGAGGGGCCAATGCTTCATGTCAGACTGGACAACATCATCAAATCTGCATCCAGTCAGATGTTTGGCATCAAAAACCATGTTGTTAGGGTTCAATGCAACTTGATTCTTTGCAGCATCACCAATCAATCATTTGGTATCAGTAAAGGCAACATTTACTACCTTGAGGAGATCAGTTTCCTTGATCATTCACAATTAGCTCTACTTTTTCATGCCAGAAGACATTCACACAAGACTAAGTGTGCCAAGAATTAATATCAATTGCATGTCCCTTAGACATGATTGTTTGCATGTAGGCCCAGTTGGGCTTGCACGTGAATCCCAGAAGCTGCTGCTGTGTTTGAGACACAAATTTTCCATGTAACATGTTTGGACCCTGGTTGATAGTGGGTTTCTGAAACCTTGGAAAGCAAAACTGCAATGAGGGGACTACTGTAATATGTAAATAATTGTATGATGTTTTTCTCTTATTCTGACACCTTAGTGTTCTCTAGTTCTCATCACAGAGTATTTGCTGCTTTGTCCAAATGCCCTTTCCAGCCCATTTTGCTGAGAATATTTTATTTATATTTAAACGTTTAGTTTATGCCTTTCCAAGCAAATTGTCTTGGGCCATTTCCAGTCTCTACCCCAAGTTAAGTTAAGCACTCTTAACTCTGTCCTCCCACTTTACTTAATATGCTATATAGATATTGCAATGAATTATAATTGTTATCACAATATATGACTCCCTTACTTCAAAAGGGCCATGTGTTCTTCATTTGTATGTCCCCACAGCCTGACACAGTACTCTGCACATTGTAGATTCTCAATAAATGTGGGTTTGATAAATGGATGATGTTAAAGAAAAACACATGCATTACATCAGTGCAGTGTGGTTGGTTCAGTAGCATCATATGACCACATAAGTAAAACACCATGCACAAAACCAAATGTATAAACACTGCTCCCAAATTACTCTTTGATCATTGCATAACACCTGAGTCTTAAGCATAAGCTTAAATATTCTGAATACTGTAGGAATTCAATAAATAATTGGAAAAATGATAAAAAGGTGATGTTATCAAATTGACTACTTATTCTAAACCTGACCTTTTCGAGAAAAATATAGTCACATCAAAGTAAATATCATTGACATATTTAAAATTCAAAGATGAAAAATGTATTCAGGGTTATCATACCATATGTTATTAGGATATAAATACCCCTGCTTGCATGGCATGCTATAGAAATTGGGAAGAAAGTTCACATTTACACATCAATGTGAAAGTCACCAAAAGGAGCAGTTATAGGAGAAAAGCTTTACTAATCTTAAGAGGAAAAAGAGAAATTCTTTGAAGCCATATTGTTTGGTAAAAGTCTATACTTGGATGGATAAAAATGGAATGCAGTTTGTTCTTAAAGTTTTTTTGTTTTTTTTTTTTAACAATAAGTGTATTTAAGTTTGGCCCAACTGCCACCTTATCTTTAAGCAGCTTGGAACATAGCTGATAAAAGAAATTAAAAGACAATTTTTCTGTTTTACAAAAGGCAGAATATCTTTGACATTGGCTTGTCAGAGGGCCCAAATTGATAGCCAGCAAACCATAGGACATATGGACATATGTATATTTGCTCTTTGTTACATCAAACAGTTCAAAGGAGTCTTGAACGTAGGCAGATGGTAACCCAACCAGCCAAGCACCTCTTGCCTTGTGACATGTTACTTCATCTGCCAGCCCCTGACCTGAATTTGAGTTTGTGACCACTGCCTTAAAGTCTACTTCTGCTTCATATTTTTTTAAGTTATCAAATAATAGATCTGTTCCATATTTTCTGTTTTGCCTTTCCCTTGTGCCAGACTTCTAATTATTGTGCACCAGACAGTTGTGTACAACAGAATCATGGGTGCTCTTTCCTTCTCTTCGTATTCCACTTTAGCTTTTATAGATTTATGTACAGCTCTTTCTATGCAGATGGCTCCAGATGCATTTCTCAATACAAGTTCTCTCTTGATCTCTGGACCCACACACTCTGCTTCATACCTATGTCTCTTTTCAAAATATTTTAGGCATCTGGAATATATTAATAGTATGTCTAACACTAAACTTTGAGTTTTCTGTTCCTTGATTCTCTATTACCGCCAGTGTTCTTCCTATCCATAAAGGTTAATTCCATCTACCAATGTGCTCATGCCAAAATCCTGAGAGTTATCTCACACATCTCACTCTCCTTAAGTCTTTATATCCAATTCAGTTAATCTCATTGATTCCACTCCCAATTAGGAGACAAGCTCATCCATTTTTTAAAAAATCTCCATCAGTAGATTTTTATCCTTGCTACCATGTCTCTTCTAAGAAATTTGTAGTTATGAAGCTAGTTACCTTACTTTTACTCCAGGCCAATTTCCACAGGCAATGAGAAAGACCCTTTTTAAAATCCAGATTGAATCAAGTCGCTCTTTGCTGCTTGAAATATTGAAATGGCTTCCCAGGGGAGTTAGAAAAAATTCAAACCCATTCTAGGTACTTCTGGTCTGGATCTGCCAACCTCATCATTATTAATCTTCTTTTGTTTTCTCTCTTAGAATCTAAACTCTAACTCTATTAATATGTCTCAAATCCTACAAGACTTTATATTCTTTCCTACCACAAGACCTTAATGGATGCCCTTTTGCTTAGAATGTTCCTTCTCAATACTTCACTCTTACTCATCCACCAGACTGTCCTTCATACCTGTTATTATACTATGTATGTCTCTGTCTAGAAGTATATCTGTATCTATCTGTGTATATATAGAAGTATATCCTTCATTTATGGGATTGTTGAGGCCTGTCATCACCCAAATACCCCTTTGTGTGCAAACCTCCTTCCCGCCCCAGTACAAAAAGGTCAATTCCATAGGAAATAATTAGATGGGCTCTATTTTTTTCATCATGGTTTACTTGGTGTTCTGCATCATACCTGACATGTAATAAACATTTAAATATGGTTATTGAATAACTAGCTAAAATCAATTTGGAAAAAAGAAATATTTAGTGGAAAACTGGTTGGAAATTCATTTTATATAAAAAAATTTTGGAATATATTACAATGAAATGATTTCTTCCTATAATGTACTACATTTGCATGTATGTATTACATCTGTATCACATCTTCCTCCTGACAGATAAGAGATTGTGGTGTGGAAAGATTGGTACTTGTCCAAGGTGACAGAAAATATTAAAGAACATCAAGAAAATCACTGATTGAAATTTTAAAAACCAGTGATGAAACAACTAAAACAAAAATCAACCTGAAAATTATGAATATTTATATTTATTGATAAAACTATAATGAAGATATGGTCAGATATGTCAGCAGAACATAACTGAATTTTGAAGAGAGAAGGGGCTAACAGTGTATTTCTAAATGCGTTATCATTCACGCACTGTCGGGTTTACCAGTATGTGGCCATATTCATATGAAGTCCTTTGTTTCGCAGATACATGGGAAAGGAACGTTTGCGTTCTTTTAATATAACTTTAGCAACTTGAGTAAAACTTTAAAAACACTTCACATATTTTTTCCTGTTGGTCTTGAAGTCATACATTAATGAAAAGTATTCTTTACATAGGTCTTCTCCATGTTTCTTGTTTGAGTAAATCAGGTAAGATAGAATTTAAGTAAGGTCTAACTCAATGCTAAAAAGAATTGGCTCAAAGTTTTTGAATAAATTTTATAGGGCTCAGATTCCATTCAGGCGGGAAAAAAAGAGGCTTTTTGACTTAATTATAGAACAATTACTTGCGAACGTTTATTTCAATTTCATCTTTAACAATTTGTTTAAAAAATACAGCCAAAACATTCTGACTACATCTCGATTGGAACAAGAAATTCTTCTATAGAAAACATAGATATTTCCAAACTAGGAATTGTTTGCTCTTTAAAGTGTTTATAAATGGTTTGTTGGCAAATGTTGAACTTATCATAAACATTCCTGAATAATGCAGTGTCAAGACTATATTTGAGCTATTTGTGTTATTATAAATGTTGCATTTTTACTTTGCATCTATTACTAGAAGAAAGCCAAGTTCTGAGAATTCCCTTGCCTCAAAACTTCCTATAAGAAAAACATCAGAAACTACTTATAAACAAATTTTCTCCACACCCCCTATAGATACCTAAACTTGCTGAAGAAAATAAGCTGGGGTCTCAGAATAGAGGTAATAAAAAAAAAAAAAAAAAAACTCTTTCAGAAATACTGAGAAAATTTAAAAAGAGAAGTGTTTTCTCCCAATGTAAGCAGAGTATAAGACGTCTAGTGGTCTGTAATCGGGGAGATGCACTCCCCAATTGTCGCTGGTCACAGGAAATTGACCAAAGCCTCAGAGAAGAATGGTCGCATAGTGTACATAGAGAGGCTATCCCCAGTCTGGAGCTCCCAGCTTTGTTAAAAAACTCCACAGACCAAGAATGGTATAGAACTGCCAAATGATGAACATGAGGAGAAAAATGGAGTGAGAAACTCTCAGTGTAGGCATTGCTTTAGATTTTGAAGTTGAAGGTAAAAATAACAGAAAATGGTTATATATATATATATTTATATATATATATATATAATTTTTGTTTTTTTTTGAGACAGGGTCTGTGCTGTCACCTGGGCTAGAGTGCAGTGGTATCATCATAGCTCACTGCAACCTCAAAATCCTGGGCTCCAGCAACCCTCCTGCCTCAGCCTCCCAAGCAGCTGGGACTATAGGCACGTGCCACCATGCCCTACTAATTTTTCTCTTTTTTATAGAGTCAGGATCTCTCCCTCTTTCTCAGGCTGGTCTGAAACTCCTGGCTTCAAACAATCCTCCTACCTTGACCCCCCAAAGTGCTAGGATTACGTGTGTGAGCCACCATGGCTGTCCTATATTCCAATTAATATACCATGGCTTAAAATTTTTAAGAAAACTTAACGTTACATGTTATGGACTAAGTGTGTCTTCCCAAAATTTTCCTGTTGAAACTTAATTCTCAATGTAATGGTATTTGGATCTGGGGTCTTTGGGAAAGGATCAGATCATAGGAGTGGAGCCCACATGAATGTGATTAGTGCCCTTATAAAAGAGAGCCCAGAGGGGTCCTTTATGCCCTCCACCATGAAAAATCAAATGAGAAGAGAGCTGTCTATAAACCCAGAAGCGGGCCCTTACCAGATACAGAATCCACCAATGCCTTTGTTCTTAGACTGTGCAGATGCCAGAACTATGGGAAATAAATTTCTGTTGTTTACAAGCCACACAGTCTATGCCATTTTAATTATAGCACCCCAGATGGACTAAGACACTACTGACCTTGACTATCTAACCACAATGAAGTACTATTTTGATATCATTATGCATGTTGTGCTTAAGTAATACTATCTGGAATAGAATTAACATATATGGTTAATTAGATAAGATGCAAGAATGCTGGTTAGAAGATCAGACTAGGTGAGGACTACGCAGCTGCACGATAACTAATCTGGATAATTAATTTGTACTAATTTTATCAATTAAAATAGATGACATCACCTGACCTTATATCCATGTAGCTCACAGGTGGAGGACATTACAAAATTAGTTTGTTAGTGAACATGAAAAATAAGTCAAACATGACCCAAATATGATCATATTTTATGTTCTTTTAATTTCAGCATATTATGGGGGTACAAATGTTAAGGTTACATATATTTCCCTTTCCCCCCCCTCGAGTCAGAGCTTCAAGCCTGACCATCCCATATTTTATGGTTTTAAAAATCCTGTATCCTAAATGAATTGAACTAACTGATGTACTCCTTGAACCTCTGAAAACTTTGACTTTTTAAAGATGTTTCTTCCACATATATTTTATTGGAAAAGATCTCATTTAGGAGCAAGACACAGGCACTCAATCAATACATATTGAAAGAATAAGTGAATTATACTGGTAATAAATTATTGTTGTAAATTATTCAAATGCTTTCAGAAAAATATAAAAGCTCCCCTCCCTCCTTCCTAGAAAGAAACACAATCAAGTTAATGTGTTCACCCTTCTAGTTCTTTCCATGTTTTGAACAAACATGTACATGTTCATGTGCACATATTTTTATCTAAATGAGTCATAGTGCATATTTTTCTGTAACTTGCTTTTATGGGTTCAATTGAGTTCCCAAAAAGATGTGTTGAAGTCTTAACCTACAGTACCCGTGAATGTCAGCTTACTTGGAAATAGAGCCTTTGTAGATGTAATCAAGTTACTCTGAGATTGTTAGTATGTACCTTAATCCAGTCAAACTGGCGAAGAGTCACAGACACAGAGATGCACAGGGGGAATGTCATGTGATGATGGAAGTAGAGATTGGAGTGATACATACACAAACCAATAAATGCCAACTATTGCTGGAGCTACTAGAAGCTAGGAAAAGACAAGGAGGGATCTCGCATGGAGGCTTCGGAGGGAGTATGGCCTGCCAGGATGTTGATTTTTGACTTCTAGCCTTCATAACTGTGAGATATTTCCTGTTTGTTGTAGGCTATTTAGTTGTGGTAATTTGTTATAGCAATCCTAAGAAACTAACATACTTGCATTTTGACTAACAATACATTTTGGACATTATTTCTAGTTTGCATGACAGTGTATATAGGTCTTAACTATTTCTTGTACAATTACACTTACTAAAAACATTTTTAATACAGTTTTTTTTTTTCATTCAAAGCTAGGGAATGGAAAGCACTTTTTGAGATTTCTTTGTAAACATATTTTATGGTTTAAAAGAAGCGTACTTTGCCAATGGTGAATGTACTTTAACATCAAACATTGCAAACAAACATCAAAATTCCAAAGTTTCATAAATATGATCATAGCCAAATATGTGCTCCCAGACTTTCATTTCAATAATGTGAATTTTCTTATTGTGCCCGAAATTTAAAACATTACATTGAATCAGCCTATCACCAATAAATTATTTGTGGACAGTAATAATTCATTCTCTCTCTCTCTCTCCCTCTCTCCCTCTCTGTCTGTCTGTCTGTCTCTCTCTCTCTCTCTCATCACTTTAATTTTTCCTTGGTGTGTAATAAAGGTCATAAGGGTACCATTGAGTGAATTTCCATAAACATAAGCTGGCCACAGTCATATTCAAAGAAGATGGATCAAAAGGGCAAATGTTAGCAGCATTCTGGACCATTCTCTTACTCCTTGCTTGTCATTACCAACACCAGTCCAAAATTTTGTGTGTTTTTTGTCATAACCAAAAAATGTTCGGTGATTAAGTTTCATCTGAACATCAATGTTTCTAAGTGTTCTAATTACTGATCCATTGGCCCTCCTGGGTCCTGCTCAATTCTCCAACTCATTCCCTGCCCTTTGCTGCTTCCCACTCTGTGCTCCAGCCACACCAAGGCCACTATAATTCCAGAATCCTTCTTTTCACTCCTTTGCCCCTAAATCATTGCACATGCCATCTGTTCCTTAAACACCTTTCCCCAATCTCAACCCACTTCCATCCAGTTCTCTCCTTTTGCTTCACTAATATTTGTACATATTTAACCATTTTACGTCCAGAAAGTTAGCCCTGGTCTCTTTTTATTTTTGTTTTTTTTCCCCTTTTTTGTAAATTCCCATATATTTAGGGGGTACAAGTGAAATTTTGTTACATGGGTATTTGTATAAAAGTGAGATCTGGACTTTTAGTTGTTCCCATCACCCAACTAATGCACATTGTACCCCATGGGTAATTTTTTATTCCTTACCATCCTTCCACTCTGCCACTTTTGGAGTCCCTGATGTCTATATTTCCACTCTGTATGACCATGCAAGAGTTTAGCTCACACTTATAAGTGAAGACACGCTGTGTTTGGTTTTCCATCCCTAACTTACTTCATTCAGGATAATGGAGGTTGATTCCACATATTTGTAATCGTGAATTGTACTGCAGTAAACATTCGGGCACAAGTGTCTTTTTAGTAAAATGACTTCTTTTCCTTTGGGTAGATACCCAGCAATGGGATTGCTTAATTAAATAGTAGGTCTACTTTTAGTTCTTTGAGGAATCTCCATAGTATTATCCACAGGGGTTGTATTAATTTACATTTCCACCAACAGTGTATAAATGTTCCCTTTTCACTACATCTGCAAAAACATCTATTACTTTTTGACTTTTTAGTAATGGCCATTTTTACTGGAGTAAGATGGTATTTCATTGTGCTTTTAATTTTCATTTCCCAGATGATTAATAATATTGAGCATTTTTCATATCTTTTTTGGCCATTTGTATATCTTCTTTTCAGAAATGTTTGTTCATGTTGTTTGCTCACTTTTTAATGGGGTTACTTGGTTTTTATATTGCTGAGTTGTTTGCGTCTGAATATTAGTCCTCTGTCAAATACATAGTTTGTGAATATTTTCTCCTATTCTATAGGTTGACTATTTACTCTATTGATTATTTCTTTCACTATACTTACCTGGCAGGAGAGATACCATGATCATGAAGGTTGTTTCCCAGGGCAAGGCTTTCCCATTGCACTCCGGATGTGCTGACCCCAGCAATTTCTCCAAGTGTGGGAAACTTGACTACATAATTTGTGGTAGTGGGAGACTGTGTGCACTATCTCCCCTGATAAGAAAAATGTTTTTTTTTTTTTATAAAATAAAAAAAGAGAAAAAAGAAAAAAAGATTATTTCTTTTGCTGTGCAGAATCTTTTTAGTTTAATTGAGTTCAATTTGTTTTTTTTTGTTTTTGTTGCATTTGCTTTTGGGGTCTTACTCATAAATTCTTTACCTAGGCCAATGTCCAAAAGAGTTTTACCTAGGTTTTCTCTCAGAATTTTTATGGCTTCAAGACTTACATTTAAGTCTTTAATTCATCTGGAGTTAATTATTATATATGGTGAGAGATAGGAATACAGCTCCCTTCTTCTGCATATGGCTATCAAATTTTTTCAGCATCATTTGTTAAATAGGGTATCCTTTGCCCAGTGTTCATTTTTGTCTGCTTTGACAAAGGTCAACTGGTTGTGAGTATATAGCTTTATTTCTGGGTTCTTTATTCTGTCCCATTGTCTATTTTTATATCACTGATACGCTGTTTTGATTACTATAGCTTTGTAGTATAATTTGAAGTCAGGTAATGTGATGCCTCCAGTTTTCTTTTCCCCCCTTGAGATTGCTTTGCTTTAGTTATTTGGACTTTTTATAGGTTTCATATGAATTTTAGGATTGTTTTTTCTAATACTGTGAAAAAATTATGTTATTTTGATAGGAATTGTGTTGAATCTGTAGATGGTTTTGGGCAATATGGTTATTATAAAAATATTGGTTCTTCCAGTCCACAAGGATGGTGTATTTGTCCATTTGTGTGTGTCATTTATGATTTCATTCATCAGTGTTTTTTGGTTTTCCTTGTACAGGTCTTTCACCTTCCTAGTTAACTATATTCCTAGGTATTTAAATTTTTTTTCAGCTGTTGTAAATGGTATTGAGTTCTTCATTTTGTTCTCAGCTTAGTTGTTATCAGTATATAGAAACCATATGATCGTCAGAATAGATGCATTTAAAGCATTCGATAAAATCCAGCATCCCTCTATGATAAGAACCCTCAATAAATTGGCATATATAAGGAACATACCTCAAATAATAAAAGCCATATATGACAAGCCCTTGGCCAAAATTGTACTGAATGGGGAAATGTTGAAAGTATTTCCCCTAAGAACTGGAACAAGAAAAGGATGCCCGCTTTCCCCACTTTTATTTATCATAGTACTGAAAGTCTTAGCCAGAGCAATCAGGCAAGAGAAAGAAATAAAATGTATCCAAATTGGAAGAGAGGTCAAATTATATATTTGCTGATGATATGATATTATCCCTAGAAAATCTTAAAGACTCCTCCAAAATGCTCTTAGATTTGACAAATGAATTCAGTAAAATCACAGATTATAAAACCAATGTAAAAAAATCAGTAGCATTTCTGAGCCTTGGTCTCTTTCTATTCTTTCCCCATTGCTTTATCAGGTGTTTCTTTTATGTCCTTCCCGAGCACATTTTTCTTTGCCAGTGTTGTAGCATTCACAACACTTTAAGAAAACAATCTTGCTCCTTCTGTTGGATGTTAATTCCCCCCAAAGTCCACCAGAATAACTTGTTGATCAAGCAAAGCCATAGTTATTGGCATACTGCAATAAGGGAGAGTTTCATCTTAGAAAGTCTTACTTGTATCTCAGGAGCAGATAGTTATAGGGTTTTAGAATCTGGACCCAAGTAGTTTCAGATGAGTCTTTCAAGACAGGGAACAAATCTGGGTTGGACAAAATTTGTTATCTAATAGTAAGCAGCTAATATTGATGAGCATAGAGAGGTAAGAGTCTTGTCATTAGTGTTAATAAGAAAACAGATGTTTGATAAATGACATTTTTGCCCAGTTGGGCATCCTATGATCTCAAAAATGCAGGCTATATACCCAGAAGAGTAATCTCTTGATCAAATAAATTGAGTTTCAGGAATTTCTTGAAGCAAACGACAAAGTTATGTATTATCTAGAAGTTAGTGCTATCTTTCCAGGAAACAATTTTCTGGAGAAATACTGGTCATGTTGACACCGGTGTTGGTTTTTGGTGCTGACACTTAAGCTTTACAGAGGATGGTAGTTTCAGTTCTCACTTCTCCACTTTCCAACTTCATGGTTAGCTCCTTGAAGGCAGGCACTGTATGATATTCCCTATGGCACATGAGTGTTACTATTTGTAATATTTATTAATTTACTCATATAAATAGTGAGTTTAAACTCACTATTTATATGAGTAAATTAATAAATATTACAAATAGTAACACTCTAAGGAAGTAGGATTTGAAGTAAGCGGAGGCTCTTGGGAGCTACAAATTAACCTGAGAATATTTACTGAGGACCACTGTTAATAACTGATTCCTCACTGTTGAAGGATGTGACTATTCAGAGAGACTAACCGTCAATGCTTGTAGAAAGGGTTGGCTGAACAGAGGTGCTTCAGAAGCCAGAGATTATGACTAAGCATGAGAGGCTGACAAAAAGCCAGCCAAATCTAGGAAGCGTATAGCAGCTGAGGGTAATCAATCACCTCCCAGCAGATACGGAAACCAGGCGGGAAAGCAGCTATCATTCTGTGGCAATGAGCAGACCTTGAAATCTAGGGCAAGTTGGCTTTAATGAAAAGCTTCTTTTACTTTTTCTGAGCTAGGTATTGTTCATGTTCTAACAAAGGTATGACATACTCTTGGGGCTTTGCCCTAGGAGACCACATGGCTACAGTACCACATCTGATAGCTGTTTAAGATTTCCAACCTTCCTCACGAGGAAAATATCTCCAGTTTGCTCTAAATCTTTTGTGGTTTAAAGTTTTAACTCTGCTGGCTATGTTTTAAATAAGGAAGATTATTTGAGACCCTAATAAGAAATATGTATGTATGTATGGTATGTATAATCTGCAGAAGTAATTAACAAATTCAGAATTGGATTCATGAAGAGAAGGAGAAAATGTTTCTAAAGCCAACATTTTTCAAGGGACTGCACACTTTATAACATAGTTTTTTTCCCCACAATGAATATGACCACCAAAACTTGAGCAGTAAGTGACACTATAGAGTTGGACATGTATAAAGAAGTATCGCATCTGCAGTTTTATTAAAAATGCATATTAACCCAGATTAAAATTACATGGGCTATCAATGCTCTTGTTTCAAAGAGTATGTTGAATGCCAGCTGGGTTCAAAGAAAAAAAAAACTTACCTTTTTTCCCTCCCTAGCAAGCTCTAATGTTGCATGATTCACCAGGTGCACAAAGGACTTGATCTGTCCTTGGGGTATTGAGAACAGGCCACAGACGAAAGTCAGACACCTGACCTGAGTTCCAGGTTGGCTCAAAATTAATTTAACTTGCACCCAAACTGGAAGCATGTGTTTTTCAAAGTGTGGTTGTCTGTGCTCACAACTACGTACTTTTCTCACCATCCATTTGGTTATCACAGAAAAACAAACAAACAATATACAGAGAAGTCATGTGCCATAAGGAAGTCAACTGGATTCATGCAACAGGGAAGATCAAACCAGATAATTGATGCAACTAAATAGCTGTCTCAGGTAGAGATTTGTTTAAGCTTTCAAGTCAATTACCTCAGTGTGCACAAATAATTCTATGCCAAATAGCCCAGCCAAACTTAACAAGGCATTTTTATCTACTAATTCAAACTAAAAGTTAAGAAGATAGAGTTTGACTCTAAGACCTAACACTGTGATTTGTACAGTGAGGCAGCTGCTCTGTTTTAATTTCCTCAATGATGTTAAATTTATCTTCATTGAACTGAAAGGACTAAAAGTTTCTGATCCACGTAAATAACAATTATACAATTAAAACTTTAAAGTTAAAAAACTGCATAGTAATATAATCTGAACTTTTATAATAGCAGAAGTATTGTTTTCAATCCCTTATTCAGGTAAAACATTTATGACACTGACTCAAATACTTGAAGTATTAGACAATCTCTTAGTAAAAATGGTTTAGGCACCGTTTTGCCTGAACAGGATGTTCAAAACTATTTCTCATGCTTTTTTCAGACACATAGAATTTCTCTGATCTCTGGATTTTAGGTTTTTAGAAATGTAATGCTCTAATAATAAAAATGTTTCCTCTAATAAGACCCCCATAGTGTCAACACATTTTATATTTTGTGAACCTTCTTTTATTCTAAGAATCTTCTACAACTTCAACTAAGCAGTATAACCCTATGAGGAAAAATAATTTTTTTTTAATTTTCCATATTTCAGAGTATTAGGGAAAGGTAATCAATTCTGCCTAATTACCTTTATATCAATATTTCTAGAATAATTGATATTTTTCAGAATATCTTTATATTTCTGATTCTCCCAGTATAAAGAATGCATTTTCTTATCTCTTCCCACCCCTCCCTCATTTCTCTCTCTCTTGCACCCTCACGCTGCTCTGAAACTAGAGAACTTTGTAGTAGCAGTAATAGTTGTAAAGCTATGAGGTGAAAAGCTGGACATGGTACTGTTGAAAGTCATCAGGTTTAAAGCCTCCATGGAACAAATGTAAGACTGACTCCACATTCTTCTTAAAAGCAGTAGAAACCCTGACTTAAACCAAATCAATGAGTCTTCTTTCCTTCCTTCTTTCCTTCCTTCCTTCCTTCCTTCCTTCCTTCCTTCCTTCCTTCCTTCCTTCCTTCCTTCCTTCCTTCCTTTTCTCTTTCCTTCTTTAAATCAAACCACAGTTTCCATCACTTGGAGGGACCATGATAGAAAGGAGAAAACCTCGTAAGTTCTTGTGAAATGATAGGTACTAGATTATTAGAAGATTTCACCGTATGTGTGATCCTAGATGGCACACTTTCATTTTATGATCTTCAATAGCTACAAGTAACATAAGTAGAATTTTTCAAAATGACTTCTGAAACTTTTTTTCCTTTTAAAACTCTTTAGAAGACAGCCTGCCTTTAGTACAGGTGTCAGACTTCTGGCCTCTCACATGCTTTTCTTGGGTAACCCTCTTACCGTAAGTACTTGGGTAATCAATGTGTTAGCTGATTGACTGATGGCAACAAAGGATCTTGGGTGTTACTGCGGCAAATGACATTTTCCTCAAAACTTCCAACCTCATTTACAACATTGTCATTAACCTATGATTTAGGTAAAATGTGGCAGTACACAGAATGCCCCTGGGTAGCCCTCCTTTCATCCTGTCATTAGCATATGGCTTGCTTTTTGGTCTCCCAAGGTTTTCAGGAAGATCTGAGTTATAATCTTATGCATCATATTATTTTTAATTAAAATTTTACCTAATTAGCACATTCCTTAAACTAAAGAGCTATGAACTACCTCTAAATCCAAGCCATAGGTTATCATAAAATATAGGTTTTTTCATAAACAAAATATCTGATTCATATCCACACCCACCTCCACCATTTGGTGCTAATTCAGTAGCTAATTCCCATGTAATGAAAAGGTGAAATATTTGACAAATTCCATTGCTTTGTCAGCCCCATTCTCATTTTGCTCTGCCACAGAAATACTAATTCATCAATCCTACCTCCTTCAACTTGGAAAGGAAACATTCCACTCCCAGCTAAATGCAAAAGTTTCTGAGACCAATCTTTTAGTATGTGTTTTATCATGAGTGAGTACAAACCTCTATGTTTGATTAAAATAAAAGTCAAACGCAGTGACATAAATTATTGCAGAACACAAGAAGGGTTCATAGAAGCTATGGAATCATTAAATTGTAAAAGTGATTTTATAAGAGAAACGATTCTCTCTTATGCTTTAAATATGTCTTCTATGTTCATATACATGAGCATGAATATGACTTTTAACATTTATTGCAAGAAATGTGTGTTCTTCCCAGTTCTGATTTTTTTACTTATTTCTGATATTTTCATGTTTCTTTTTGTCTTTATTCTGGCCTTTAGCTCTCTGGAGCCATTATTCAAAGTGATACTTAATAGCTCCAATGAGAAAGCAACATCTTTCAGTATTGCACATGACTGTTTAATGATGCAAGATCATCTTAATTCTCTCTCCTTGTGTTTTATTTTCCTTTAGGGGACAACAATTCTAAAGGCTTAACTCTGTCTCAGCTGGTGAAAGTTGAATTGCCCTGCTGAGTGCTGTGGCATTCTCTCTCTCCTCAGTTGGTGGAAGGAATAAAATTCCTATGCTCTTTTGAAAGTGAGCCATTGGAAGAGTGTTAGTGGTTTGTGTCCAAAACTTCGTTGCTTGGAGAATTGAGTGAAACACGAGGGGACAGATAGGCTGCCGTTTCCAAAACCTTCTAAAAGACATAAAATCACACCAAATGATATGTCATTTTACAGATTTCTCTCTTTAACACCATTTTCCCAAAGGCTGACCTGCAAGTTAAATCAGGAAAGCATGGCCAATCACTTTGAATGCAGGAGGAAGAAGCCCAGAGAGCACTAGAGTGCTGAATTCCGGGTTTATTGCCAAAGAATGAGTAATGGGTATGTTGCAGGCTTGGGCAGCCCTGAGTCACCTTTATACGAATGTCCAACTGCTCTGGCTCCAAGCCCCGAGTGTTTTACTATCTGCTTTCCTCTTCCCCGCCAGGACTTTGGCTTTCCAGTAATTCCCAAGTTCCCCAGTAGTGCTTGATTCAGTCCTTGTAATCACTCCACGGCTGCCGAAGCAGCAATTGACATGCTCACTGAGCCCAGACTTGGAGAACTCAAATCCTCCTTTCCCTCAGTGAAGTCAAGTGGCTCCAAGTGCCTGAAGTCCTCCCAGAATAACAAAATAGATGAGAAAATGGTATTGATGCCTGAAGCTCCAGCCCTCTGCTTATTATGAGTCTCTGAACAGGCCACAGACTCCCTCCCGATCTTTGAAGATTCCTGTTGGCTGCTTAGTTAATTGTCTTCGGTGCTGGCATTTGTGACCTCTTGGCCATATGCTGCTTTTGACAGACCAATAAGGACAAAAAGGAATTCCTTCTTTACTTTTGTCCTTTATGCCCCAAGTGTGAACAGACTCACTCATTGAGACTAGGTTCAACTTTACAAAAGATTTTATGCAAGTGCTCTGGATAGGATCTCTCAGCTCCCAAAGACTTAGGCGCATCCTCATGGAACAGCACCAAGTGCAGCCTCCCCACCAGCCAGCCTTCAATGCCAGTGCCCTAGAGCCTGCCTATGCACCAGTGCAATTATGGGTGTGTGCAGTTTAAATATCCCAGGGGGGGGAAGGTATTTTTGAATCTTCCCCCACACTCTTCCTGCCCCTATTAAAGCAAATGAAGTACCACAGCTCTCCCTTGGTCATATACAAATTCTCATCACTAAATAGCTCCTATTTTCTCAGTCTGAAATAGCTGCATGCAGGTTAATCGTGACTTGTGAGCAGGAACACGTTTTCCCTCTGCCACTCCAACTGCGTGCGAAGTAATCTCCCTTTGGCCCTCAATCTACGCCCCCACTACTCAATCATTCACTGCGCAGATTGGTGAGTTATGTAAAAGGAAGAAGTGGTGTGTGGCTCAGCCCGTCTTGGATACCTCAAGTGCTGACCAGCAAATTTGCAGGGCCTGAGTCAAAATGAACAGGTGGGGCCCCTTTTTCAAAGAAAAAGAAAAACATACCAGTAAAGCTACTGTAATGTTTGTTTTTTTCCCCCCCTTTCCTCTGTAGTCTTTCTCTCAATCTTTCATGGTGTATTTAATCTGCTATTTAATGTTGTGCTCCTTCAGATTAGGGCGTACACACGGGCCAGCACAAAGGTTCACAAGCTCCCCAGGGCCCAGTCCTGTCTTGTGGACCCCATGAGTCTACACAGCAGCACACTGTTTGTGGGGTTCCCTCTCCCCTGCTGGTGGATTAAAGCAGCCTTCCCTGGAGAGGTGGGGGGGATTCAGACTTCCTTCCCATGGCCTGCCCTCTGCTTATGCCAAGGGCTGATTACCAAGTAGCTGAAACTTCTATTAAATTAAATAAACTGGAGGCCATTGGCCTGAAGCTATCTCTGTGCTTTGAGGTCGGTTCTATGCAATAAACTGCAACCTAACTCAGTAAGTAAACAAACCTAACCTAACTTAGGAAGGTATAGCAAACAGCCAGTCTTCAGCCAGTCCACAGGCAACCAGTGGATCAGACCATGCTCTGATAAGACAAATTCCTCATCACACTATGCCCAGATGACACAAATACCTAGTTTCAGCCAAGCAGATAATTTCTCTACTGCTTCCGTGTTCAACCTATAAAAGCCTATACAAAGCTCACACTACTGGATGGAGCTCTTATGGTTCTGAGTGCTACCCAATGCATGAATCGTCCTTTGTTTAAATAAACCTGTCAAATTCTTTTTGTCTAAGGTTTTTCTTTTAATATATCCAACCTACACATTAGGATGTAGCAAATGTGCAAGAGGATGTGGGCAAGAGGACTGCCCCTCAGCACCTCTCATACAGTAACACTTCCAGCTCTGAACAAGGATGGCTACTGCCGTGTACCACCCCAACATGAGTCAAGGTGTCCTTGTATGACCCAGTGTCCATGCCCTGGCCCACATAGGGTGGGAAGGTGGGGCAGAGGAAAGCAGCAGTTCCTGGGCAATGGTAGAGAGGACAATGCCAGATGGCCTGGGAAGCCAGGGACCTAGGAGTTACAAACCAGTCCTGGGGAAGGTGTGAAGAGAGCCAAAGATGACTTGTGAGTGAGATCAGCA